>QNGE01002453.1:18495-102612 GCA_008508345.1 Paragonimus westermani | reverse complement strand
ATATATATATATATATATATTTGAATTCTTTCATTCGAACTAGCGTCGTCGAATGTACTTAACAGTGACGCGACCCATAGTTTATAATGTTTTTAAGATGGAAATGCTACCTCCCAGCAAGAACATATTACGTGACAGTAAATTAGTTTGCACTAGGTTCCCGCTTTGCAGAAACAACCCCTCTCTCCAAAAAACTACACAAAATCTTTCGGAGACCAAAATAGGCCTGGTCTTTCTCCGGAAAAACTAATTCAAGCCCATGGCTAGTTTCGACGCAGTGGGAACAGAAAACCGGTACCTGTCGGTGGTTGGTTTAATTCAAGTTGCAATTACTTTTGTAGGCAGCTGTAAGTGAAGTGAATTGTTGCCTTATGTGGAACAGTTCCAATCGCGTTACTTTTTCCGAGTCCTTGAGTTGTGGATGGCTATCCTGACATACATGTTCTGCATGATATGCACTTCGAAATAGGTGTCTTCAATGATCTCAGTCTTTCTCCCTACCACACTTCAGTGGCTGAGAAGTCCTACTCTATATTCGGGTAGATTACTCGGACTTTCCAGTATTTTTATCGTGAAAGTTTTCTCTGATATTCAACTCACTGATGTGTCCGCATATTTTGCCAAAACTTCAAGCTTGTAATACATATCTGGTGAAAAATGATCAGAGTAGGTCCAACGGTGAGCAGGAAAATGGGTTCAAGCATGTTCAAACCAGGCCACCTGAAAAATCAAACTTTCTCGAACAAGTTCATCGGAGCGATAAAGTGACGAGAGTTGGCAGACGTTTTTGTTCTACCCGTTATGCTTTAGTAAAGGTTACCTCATACGAGCCACACACAACTGCAGACTGTCTGTGAAATCTGGCTAATAAAAATCCCGCAAGAAATTATGAAGGCCGTTGGGATCCAGAAAAAGCAGTTGGCTCATGAGTCATTAGGTAGGACACGCTTTGAGCCCAATTATCACTGGTACGACACATTGTAGCCACGGTAATAACGTCATAACTTAGTTCCGGCTGGCTGTCGCTATCAGAGGTACAAACAAACTGTAACTTACAACATCGATCCAGGTTTTGATTCTAGGCTGCACAAATGATAGTCTGTAATATAGGAAGTTTCGCTAAGTCCGTTTGATTACGCCCACGTAAGCGTTTCTGAAACCATCGTTGTGTAAGAAATTCAAGCGATTTTCTCTAATGGTTCATTGTTAACTGAACATTTGCCTTCCTCCGGCACTTCTTAGAGGCCAGCTGCGCAAGCGATTTCATAAATGACTGTAAATTCTCAATCACCTGCCAACTCCTTCTAGGTAGACTCACCCCGTAAGCGGTCGTAAACCTTTCTGGCGTTGTGGCCTCTCCAAAATTGATTACCATTGTGGTGTTTCCGTCATTTTCATTAACTATTTCAGTGTAGCTGGAACATTCACACCACCACACAACTCTGGGTAGGTTGGGTGCACTCATAGTCCTTAATAGTCAGTAGCATGCAGTTGTCACGCCTATATTGTTAGCAAGGAAGTTGGATGATATGGTCATGTCAGTTGTCACTGGATCACCACGGAGAACACGTTACTGCTATCTCGTCCGAGCCAACAATCAGTACTCGTTCGGTTCATTCGTGAGTAGTCGCTTTAGTGTTCACATTGTGCCACTGCATGTGTGGTCAGTTTAGTCGGCCATTGGTATGTTTGTACCGATTTTCCTAATCATGCAGTCTAAAACCGTTTTGTTAGGTGCTTTCGTGGTCCGCACAAAAGGTCGGTCTAACCACATTATTATGGAGGTTGTCTTGCCCACGCGTCTTACCAATTTGTATGTCTTCAAAATGGTGTTGTTACCCAGGTCTGGTCTGGTGGCTTCAACGGACCTCTTAATTCATCATTCAGAAGTGGCGCCATTAGAGAGAGGCGCTGTTACCGAGATTTGAATGTGCTAATCTCTTGTTGCCATGTCCCCTCCCTCTCTTAGTAAACAAAGCCTTTCAATGTAGGTAACCAAGTTGAAACTAAACGCTTATCATGGACACGAGATATTTATTACGGTTTCATTAGAAACGAACGAAATAAGTCTCTTTTTGTTCTTCTGGTGTCAACAATGTGAATGCGAAAGATGATCCACCATAGGCTACAACGTGTGAAGGCTTTGAATGGGTATTTCATTAGGTAAATTTCCAAAGTCGATAACCTAGTTATATCTCAAATCAACTCAAAAAACGATAGTTTGCTATCAGATCAAGGCAAAGAATAAGATTTTAGGCTCAGACGAAACCGAATTCGTCCACCATTCCAGGTCGGTACATTATGAACACCACGCTGTTAATCACCTAGTAGGAAATACGCAACAACTCGACATAAAAATAATCCCAATATCCAATCCGTCTATTATGAGTAGGGTTCACTGATAGAGTAAGCCTTTTTGAAAACTGTCAGCAGTATCATGATTCGATAAACAGATTGAGAATAGCACAACGTTAGGAGCTAGTTGTAATACTCTGTTTCAACCACCTTGGGAGGCCTTCCTCAAGAGTATTATGATTCGACTCACCTCGTGTTGAATGCATACGTGACTGCTATTGGACCGGTTTAACAACCAACTGAAGGACAGATAAATTTGCGAACTAATTACTCGTTCACAGAAAAGCATTAACCGATAATTAGGTTAGCACCGGTATGCTGATCGTGGTTGATGTTAAACACTTAAAAGTGACAGGTGGAAAAGCCACAATAAATACAGCCCAGGTTACAATCGCATGCTGTCGCACAGTATGCCAGTAAAGTGTTCGTTAAAAGCACTTGTACTTGCATGCACTTCGACAAATGCTACATGCACGTCCTCATTAATGTACTTCAAACCCTTGCATGCACTTCAACTAAAAGGACCTTTAAAGGAGTCCACCTTCAGGACAGCATAACAGCAAACAAGGTCGGCGCGTCACAGCCAACAACCAAGAACCAAACAACGGTACCGATGCATGGTTCACTGAATGGCGGAAATCAGCTCACCACAGGTGGTCGAGGCTTGACAGCTGGTCCTGACAACACACAACGGATGGAGTATAAACAACGTGCAACATCCATACACATACACACACACACACACATACTGGTGAATGTGATCGCATATTGCATGCCTCATTTCATTTCTTTAGTTCGATCATTGAGACTACACTCACGCCCCAGTGATCATCGATTTCAGTTGAGCAGATCGAAGACCGCAATATCTCAGACTGACACTGCTGTGAATTGGCAGACTGTGTCACTCAGTAGCAGCATCAAATCGAACATTGACGATTCAGAGGTGTTAATCACTTTTAAGGCTCAATGGCACGGGGAGTGCATTCACATCAATTCAAGTAGACAAATTTTGCATAGGCTTCCGAATGTAAATATTTTACATTTTTATAGGCTAACAGACAAAAGAAAACAAGTTGCCAGTTTACGGTTCCAGTTAATACATGTCCACAAAGAACCGGATTAGCCAGTTCTTGATCATTAGTTCGTGGGTGATAATGAAGAACTTCACTTACCCGTTCACTTCCCTGTGTTTTTCGGACGGATGTAGTGTTAAACGGTTTACAGATGTAAAGGGGAGTGAATGAAAATGAATAAAACGAAAATGTAACGAAGTTACCTGCCGTCAATCGTTTCGGGTATCGGGCAGTGAAACTGCTAGTGACTATTGAAGGACCGTAGACATGAGTCAGATCAGATACAAACTGGGAGCAAAAGCTTTTTGAGGATATACATTTGGATTTAGACTGTCAAAGAAAAGATAAGTTGAATCAGGCCATAATTTATAATTGACCGATTTCCAGACTTCAGGTGGATGACATTTGCGAAGTTCAATGGCAGGGCAACGACAAACTACAATACATATGTATGACTACTGTATAGATCAAGTGTAATTCTTAATTTTCGGTCAGGTGACCGGAAATATTATTAGAGGGCAATACGGTCAGTAAGCTAGAAGCAGGTGCTGATTAAACGGAGAGGTGGATCAAGTAGAAATGAAAAGAGCTTAGGACACCAAGCACAAGTAGAACCTTCTGATGTTAATTACTGCAGTATTCATATTAATAAACCTTATTAACACGTGTTACGGTATATCGCCTAGTTATTTTCCAGACTTGAATGACGTTGTCTATCGTTCGAGGACAACAAACCAGTAAAAAATTACCTATTACTCATTCAACTGAGAGTGGAGAACTAAACTGAAACATACTTAAATGCGACATGACTCAGTTACCAGGGCTCACATGCAACCGTGACTGTCCCATATGTAAAACGATATCACCAAAATGCGCCGACAGAAACAGTCGTATTTGGAGGAAAATGAAGCTCATTTATAGTGGGGAGAAAATGCGACGGAATTGCGCCATGTTGATCATCGGGGAAGTGCATGAATTTAAGATTTCGAGAAGTGTTCACTTACTAAGATTATCGAAATGGTCAACTGCTACAATGGCTGAGAAGAGAGGGATATTCCCTTCTTACTGCTGCAAATAAAAATCGACGTAATGTGGGAAAGGTAGACGAGCAGCCTTCCTTATATTTGTCAAACAGCTCAGATAAAAGTGACCAGGTAAGGTAGATCAAAGCACCAACGGCGGACTGCGAAGGGTGCCCAACGAGCAAACGCCTATGTGCCAGAATCAATATTTAAGTACATAGTCGTTATCGTGAATCTACATGTAAGTTTGGTGTTGCTATGATACTGAAAGCTCCCCGATGCCAAAAATTCTATTATATGTGCAGCACTTTAGGTATAGAACCCCGCTACCCTTTGAAAAACGTCCAAACTATACCTAAGAATGGCTACATTTAATCCAGGTGTTTTTCTTCTGACCGGTTTTTTTATCACTGTTTTTGTTATAAGATAGTGAATAAATTCAAAGGTATCACTAGTAGGTTTACTGGAATGTTGAAATTCCTGTTTGGCTCCCTGACATCACGAACAGATTTTTCAAAAGAGTAGCCCACACAGCTTAGGTGCCCGATTGTTGTCCGCAATTCACACAGAATGCTACTGCTGAGTAGTATCCGGGTCTATACATAATTAGTGCGAGATGATTCCTTAGTACTTTGTTCTAAAAACACTTCTTTTCTCAGCGTTGACCCAATGCTACTAAAAGACAGCACCTAACCAGTGGGGAGGTGCACGTCGATTCCCAATGACAAACAATTATAAATGGCATTATTTCATACCAGCTCACACATGTACTGGGGATGGAACTGCTATGGTCAACTGACGCTGGAGCTCCCACAATTTCATCCAACAAGTATTTATGGTGCTGGTTTTCTGACCATTCAAGGCTGTCAGGATAAAGGTGGCTACCTGATTAACAGTGAAGATGAAAGATTCTTGGGGCGATATTTGCCGAACGCTAAATACATGACATCCCGAGTTGTAGTTTCTCGTTTTGTGACAATTCAGATCCGTGGCCGACGTGACATTGGTTCACAAAGAGATCATAGTTATTTTCAGTCCCATGATCTTCCAGCGCAGCAACTACATTCACTTTTACCTCTCATTTCCGAAACTGCTAAAATATTCGCTGAATTTGGTATTACGTGGGAATCGATCCCTGTTTTTGCCGACCATCCAACATGGCATGGGTGGTGGGCTGACAAACTATGAAGGTCAGATGATGACCTATGACATTGCATGAAGAAGAACCAAAGTGGTCCCGGGCTTATGCGCAGGTGGCGAAGTTGCGTGCTCATCAAATGATTCTGCGGACAGTTTGGTCAACAACTCTCACTGTGATCTGGTTGTATTTGAACGTGTATGTACTATGGACAGTCCCAAAAAATGTAAACCGAATGGTGCTTATCCTGAACCGAAATTAGAACCTGGAGATACTCCGACTGCCAGCTTAGACAAACTACACCACGCTAATGGATCTTACTCTGTTGCCGATGTGCGTCCAGAAATGCCAAGAACCATGTAGGAACATGCTGCCGTTTTCCGCAATTTTCCTGCTTTGCAAGAGAGCTGCAAGAGGATGTACGATTTACACAAATCAGAAATGTCCGACTCAAACATAACTGACCACAGTATGATTTGGAGTTCAGACCCCGCTGATTCTTTAGAATAGTACAACTTTGAAGCTTTTGGTGACAGACTATGAAAGACTGTCATTATGGACCAAATTCATCGCACAGGAACGGTTAGGGTCAAAGCATATTTTGCAACTAACGTGATATTTCCAAGGTACACACATATGAAATGAACAGAAAGCCAGTTATCCAGAAGACTGTTGTAAATTTCATCAGCCATTACACCAGTCCATAGTGGGCCTCAGTAAAAGCAGTCAGAGAATCTTTTACAGTTCTGTACTGTGAGACACTTGAAGACCACTGTTTGGCAACAAATAACTGCTGTGTAACAGTTTTAAAGGTTGAGTCACCGTAGGCATGTGGCCTGCTGAGAAGGTCGAGAGTGTTGCGTAAGCTTAGGACAATTAGCCGATCCGGGAAAAAGCCGTTAGAGAAAATGAGCACAGAGATCAGCAGTGGCAGTTGAAACGAGGTTGACAAGTTTGTCTTGTAGTGATGTCGAATGGCAGTGTGATTTCCAAATATTCCACGGTCAGATACTGAAACTAGAATTCGTAGTGTTATGAACGGAAATGATGTCTACCAGACAAAGCCGACATCATTTTCTAGTGTTGTGTCCGCAAAAGACGCTTGCCCTACGAGTTCGTTTATTGCGCAAACTTCCGTACAGGTCAATGTCAAAAACCAAACCACGAACGCATGCACTCACACAGCACGTATACACTGCTTCGACAGTCTCTTCTTGTCCATCGCGTTCGAGGGATGTCCTCTTGTTCCGGAATGTCGCCTGTGGGTAATATACTACTTGTGAGTAGTATACTATTCAACGAAACTGCCTGTTATACAACACTAGTGCTGATCGATCAGGAAACTAAATGGTCACAAGCACTGCGACTCCTAGACAATAAAACTTCATTCTGATACGTAACACCGATACTAGTCTAAACCAGTGAACTTTGTAAAATAAACCACTGCGTTGAAATTCCTTCACTGTTCCCAAATTGAAGCGACCGTTTACGGAATCACTGGAACATGGTTTTTCACTTTACCAAGGTTAAGTACCTCTTTGTTTTTATGATTCAGTTACCTCGGTCTGAAAAGTGCGCAATTTTAGGTGCAAGTGATAGTAGCCTTTTAGCCCTTTTCGAAGACACATATACGCAATCCGTCTTTGATGTATGTTGTCAGTTCAATCCAGTATTTCTGAAGAATTAAACCCGATCCGTCAGCTCTTGAGCAGGTCGCAATTATAATGTTGACCTACACATGTGCACTAGCCGTAAAGAACCACGACCGGACAGGTTGGCTACAACTCGTGTTTGATGGCAGATAAACTACTCAACTGATTCACTTCAAAAGAAGCATCAACAGACATCCCAAAATCACGCACCTGGAAACAAAATCCGGAGTCCAGAACATTTCATAGGAATTTTAACCCTAACGGATTAGTCCAAAGCAGGCCTCCTAACAAAGTCAGGTTAGCGAATAGCCCCAACACACTGCTGTAATCACATTCGCGTTTGCTGGTAGGGGGGTGTACGCGCATTTTGGGTCAAGTAGCTCTCATCAATCGCCCCAGTGTTGTGTTGGTCAGCATGATCGACGATCCATACCAACCGGCAGTGGAAAAACTTCGAGGGTCATGATTCTTAGGACTCCAATTTTGTCTGGAAAATGAACTGTCGACGTGAGGTATATCTAACAGAACAGTCAGTAAATATTCTGTTGATAAGGTAGGGCAGACTGATCATTATTCACACATAAAGTTTGGTTGCACGAACACCCTTGATGATCCTGTAGTATCTGATGGGAGGCCAGTGGTCGCTGTGTGATTATAAAGGCCCGAAATTAACTCTCGGTCTAAAAAGAGGATGTGTATTGTTGTTCCCCTTAACCGGAGTGAAGTTTCAGTTTAGCGCATCTTTTCGAAGGTACAGTTAACCATGAAGGCCACAGTGAAATTTCCAAAAATCCATTGTGCGGTGGTTTCCGGTAGCGCTTGCGAAACAAAAGCTTGGAATGCATTTTCGCAATAGATACTGGGCATCATCTTTATCGAAGTACGTTGTTAAGACAGAAGCATACGCTCATCATGAACAAGCCCCTAATAATTACTTACGCAATCCACTACCGAGGTCATCGGACGTCATATAGGCAATGTTGATCGAAAAGGCCGTCCTATTCTCTGTGTTCCGAAGAGGTTGACACAAATGTACAACCAATATTGCTTCCTCTAACTCTGTTTTAGGGATGACTAGGTAAGCAATAACCGTGGACGTTCTTTTACTAAAGCCTTGAACATTACCCATCACAAGAACGTGACCAGTTTGGACGAACAAACTATCGTCTTACATTTTGTTTCCACTGTATTGAACAACTGTGAACCCAAATCCTCTGGGAAAAATAACGAGTCGCACTCCCACACAAGGCTGGCCGGACTACCTGTCTCCCAGGCCGGGGTAAACCGAAATACTAATTCCGCACCGCAACCTAAGAGGACTGGTGGTGAAGTAGCTACGTGACACGTCAAGGTTTTCGGGCCAAATAATTTCACGTCACATGCGGAGTCGGATTTTCTGAATCACGCTTCGATTAATGAAACTGATAACGTGACTGTGAACCACTACCTCAAGTAGCCTAGACAGGACCACTCATACATTCTCTTATTTGGAGTCAAAAAAAAACACTTACCGGAGGTACTTAAGGTGGTCGAATCCGAATTTACCACAAAATGTTCAAAGAAACACGTCTGACAAGCTTCTAGGCTGCATAAAAAGTGACACGTTCTATTGAGTAGAATATATTATGTTGTAATATAGGATAACGAGGAGAGAGAAGTGGTCGAAAAACGATGTTTACACCAAAAGAAACAGTAAGCGGCTACTGATAATCCTTCTCGGTGTTTTCTATCCGACGGGAGTAGTAAGCCTCAGAGCTCAAGTAAAACGTACAGAACAGTCTCGTCTTTATGGTTCTCTGGCTAAATGGCTCGTCGGCTTGCTTGAAAAAGTCAGGTTACGAGTAGATAACCGTGGCACTCGGTACATTACACGATGTAGACATCAACGGGCCACAAAGGGGATCGTTCGAAACTGCTCTGTTGGCATCGAAGGGCGATATGTTGTGAGAAGTTCAGATGTTCCGTTCACTTGACGTTCAAATAGTTTGAAAACAAGATGGCCGTGGGCTCACATCTCAGGTCTCTTTGGCAAACATTTTCATGAACAAACTTGATCAGTTGGGTGCAGCCACTAAGGAATTTAAATGTTGTGAGATCTAAGTGAATTGTGAATTTTATATCATCGGTGGGATCGTCAGCTTGAACACTACCGCCAACATTGAATTCTCCAAGTCAGAGATCAAATACACACAGAGAGCTTCTGGATATTAACACAATGAAGACAGAAGGTTTTTCATTTCAACGAAGAAAACACGGAAAACGGAATCCATGTGGACAACAAAATTAGTGTAACAGTTACGCTCTAGCAGAGCAACAACGAAACCGGTTGGACACCGCACAGCGGAACAACAAACACTACGTTTGTAGGTGTGAACTTCATGTTATGGCTTGCACCCAGAAGGGCTACCTGATAAGATTGATTCCGAATACGATGCAAACGGTTGTGTACAAGCTTCAACCACTTTTGGTTAATAAGACATCGTTTGTAATAGTTTCTGTTCTAAAAGGATCCCATGGGAGAACTGATAACTAGAAGGGACAAAATGTAGCTGAAACAACTTGAGCCGCATTCCAGTTGTGTATGAACTTCTGTTCGTCCCTTATCAGCGTATCAGAACTTGAATGCAAGCTGCTTCGTTGCACAGCAACTGTTACGTATACTCAATTGTTTGCTGTTGTCCATCAACTTACATTCCTCATTCTAAAGAGTCATTTCCTGGTACGTCGTTCGAACACCATCAAAATTGGCCGAACCCTGATATGGATGAAACAATTTTGAGCGCAACCGTTGCCCGTCTGATAAACATTATTCATGCAATTAGCCAGAAGGTGGCCTTCGTTTTGATTATCGAAGGCACAGAAATCAATCAAAGGAAGTCATAGTTCAAAAGTTGACCGTGGTCGAGGCGATCACAGCCCGGTTACGCAACAATGACCTCTGTTCTCAGACCTACGTCGTGCGTCCACTCAGCATGCCCTAGTTTATGATTATTCGGCACAAAATTTTGAAGGCCCATTGCGTAACTGATTGTATTTATGTGATCAACCACGCCGCTAAAACCCTATCTTCTGACTCACCCAGTAACTATTTACAAAACCGTTGTCAGTTCGGTATTCTCACGATGACATAACACCAGCCCAGCAACACACTAGGTCGATGTCAAAGACGGTTGAAGTTCCTTCGCGTTACGTCACTTGGCGACCGAACTCTCAATAAACTGTCGCGATGTTTGTATAACTGAAGTGGTGACGACGATGATCAAGATATTAACAAGTTCGGCGGTCCAACAAAAAGCGCTACCAATTCGTGCTCGGGAAGTCAATCGTTTCAACAGCTGTAGACAGACACTGTAACACACAGCCTCACACACAAGGTTAAGGTGAAATCACGTTCATATTGTGACTAAACAATTTGCACATGAACCCATCTCATCCGCTATCATTCTACCCGACTGGGTACAACAGCTCGAATAAATAACGAGCAAATCAACCGAAAAAATCCGACTCAATAAAACGGTTTCCGTCGTAACATGACCCCAATCCCAAAATACGTCTTGATCGAGCGATCACAGCATTAGCACATAGTATAGCCAGACCCTGCTGCATCGTGATATTGACATCGAATGTTCGTTCTGCATACCTATGCAGCTCAAACCATCGACAGCATGATGCAAAATGACAAACTCATTCACTCCAGTTTGGTCAGATAGCACTGTGCGCACGGACAACATGCCAATCACACTACATTGTGGGAATGTCCAACTCATCGTTTTCGTTTCCACTTGTGTACTTTATCGTCTAGCTTCCTGTTGGGGATTCGTGACTCGTTGTCTGCTTCCCACATTTCAGTGGATCGTCGATTTTTGATGTTTGTTATTCAGCATCTCGTGTTCTGATAGAGCTAGTTAGTGCTGATTAGCTGACTGTGATCTAACCTGAAAACAGTATCGTTGTCACGCATACCACGCTGCACTATTGCATGAGTATCTCCTGCTCAACGGATTAGTGATCAGTCGAGTGAACTGTTGAATGGATGAATGAACTGTATTCAGGAGCGGTCACTTGTTCGACGTATTCGGGGAATTTCTCAAGCATATCTTTAGCATTACTGATGAGTAGTCGGGGATTTGATAATTCGGCCGTGCCTAATATGAGGTCAGTGGCGCAGTGGTTAACACGGTTGCCTCATGATTGGAATGTCCGGGGTTCAAATCCCGGCCGTGGCAATGATATGCACTACTGACGAGCTCTAATGAGAGCGAAACTCGAGTCTAGTGCTTCTTTTCGAAAGAGGCTGGCTAGAAAGTCTATCTGAATGCGAAGGCTGCGATCAAATGTGAGTGATGGTCAACTTGAAAATATCTTTAGCAGGATGCTTCAGACAATCTGCGTGAGTGAATAATCATCCAATACTCATGCAATAGTGCAGCGTGGTATGCGTGACAACGATACTGTTTTCAGGTTAGATCACAGTCAGCTAATCAGCACTAACTAGCTCTATCAGAACACGAGATGCTGAATAACAAACATCAAAAATCGACGATCCACTGAAATGTGGGAAGCAGACAACGAGTCACGAATCCCCAACAGGAAGCTAGACGATAAAGTACACAAGTGGAAACGAAAACGATGAGTTGGACATTCCCACAATGTAGTGTGATTGGCATGTTGTCCGTGCGCACAGTGCTATCTGACCAAACTGGAGTGAATGAGTTTGTCATTTTGCATCATGCTGTCGATGGTTTGAGCTGCATAGGTATGCAGAACGAACATTCGATGTCAATATCACGATGCAGCAGGGTCTGGCTATACTATGTGCTAATGCTGTGATCGCTCGATCAAGACGTATTTTGGGATTGGGGTCATGTTACGACGGAAACCGTTTTATTGAGTCGGATTTTTTCGGTTGATTTGCTCGTTATTTATTCGAGCTGTTGTACCCAGTCGGGTAGAATGATAGCGGATGAGATGGGTTCATGTGCAAATTGTTTAGTCACAATATGAACGTGATTCAACAGAGACCATCTAAGCATCCGATACTGAAACGCGAATGCAATGTGAGAAAGGATGGCTGAACGAGAGTGAGAGTCATGCACATCTATGTTGGAGTTCCCATTGAATCAACCATTGATAACTGACCCTGACCGTTTTCTTCAGTAATCTCAATTGCGCATATGAAGTAAGCGGACATTTGGAATTCACCCAAATATTTATATACATAGGATACAATTCGCAGCGCACTATCACGCTTGCTTACGCTGTTTGCAAAATGATCACCACATGTGTGATCACTATATGACGTTGTGAGAAGGAGTGGTTGATTTCAGCCGTAGAAAATTTTGTGCGCACTTCTTGAATATTGATAGCAGTTGATGTTGTCAACAAAACCCGCCAAACTGAGCGTCGTATATACAGTTAGTACAACAAGAGCTTTCTCATACAACCTCATTCTGTGGGGTTCGTGTTAGCCGTTCCTGTGAAATTGCATGACCAAACACTTGTCACTGGACACCATCCAACTTGGATCAATAACGATCTCACCAGGACTAACTGGGTTACAAATGTAGTCTGTTTCGCTGATTCCAATCCCGCCGTCAACCCAACCACATCTTTTCAGTCGATTTACAGAATTGGCGGAATTCGACCAAAGTTGCGATATATCAAACTGTGGTCACATCCCCGGCAGGCATTATTGAGCCCAGACATTGAATTTGCTATCCACCTCATGACTGGTCAAGAGAACACGGTCCCGGTTTTCTTATGAGCGTTGCGTAGTTGTAGCACACCGGTGTTACGTAAGTAAGCGCAGCGTGCTTGACTTCATAAATGAACTCAGCCATTTTACGTTGATTCGCCCCGGCAACGTTATCTCGTTCTACGTGTCAAAATAAGGTCGGTTCTAAAGTACCAATAACATAAGAAGTTTCAGTCTAAATGGTGTTTCCGTGTATGCAGGTGAACGAACCCGGTAAGGCACCCTTTGTGGTTCCATTTTATACTCTCAACCTGGCGAACATCTTGAGTAGGGAACTCTCATCAAATTTTCACATTTAGATCAGGGTGGAGGCTTGCCAGTAAGGTAGATTCGGATGAGACCATATTGCGGGAAATCTGGGCTTCGGTTGATTCTAAAGGATGACAAAAACAGCATACCCAAACGCTGTACCAAGTGAGCTACAAAGCCACGTCAGGATCTCAGAAAATTCACTGTTGGACCTGGTTTCCCGCCCGACTCACTGTGTCATAGGAAATCCATACAAGTTCCAGCGGATTGACGTGCACAAGCAGTTAACAGTGCCATTGGTGGATTCCACCGTGAACTGTTGGATCGAATCCAGCTGAAGCCCAGGTTTTTCGCGATAGGATCTCTTCTGAATTATGAAGTCTGTCACACTAATTTTAGGTTATGCAAATATCAAGAGACAGTTCTTGGACTGAAAGGAATCATACGACATGGTTAGTATCCCAAGTGCGATTAGCGTCGTTTCGGCGCTTTTAGGAGAGGGACTGAGATCTTTTACAACGGTCGTTCCCAGACCTCTCTGGCAGAAGATAATACCTGCTACTTCGTGCCCTTAAATATGTCTAGCGCTAGACGAATTACCAATATGCACCGCTCAGCATTCGGAGGCGATGGAATACGTCAAGGCCAATTTGATGAATAACCTAGGACGAGCTTTATCGCAACGTTACTTTTTATGTCTGGGGGCGGTTGTTCGCGTCATTTTTTATAGACATTTCACAAAACTTGTTAAAAAGGATATCATACAACAGTGCGGAATTGGCCAGTTGCCGATCGTCTGAAGATATCTACACAATGGTGAGTAATAGAGGATGTCAGGTCAACATTACAATGGTCAAAACGACTGTCGGATGAAAGCATGACTAATGCTCTACTCCTGGCCGTAGAAAGAATGTACACTATTGATGAGCCGTTATATGGGGGAACCTGGAAGCTGTTACATCTTTTCCAAGAAAGCTGACTGAAAATTCTACGGGATTGCAGCAACTATGATCAATTTTCAATGTTCAGTTTGTATTCGCATACCCTGAAAAACTGCATATAAATCAGAGTTGGCTTTCCAATACCTCTTACCGGCAAGTCTTCAACACCGTTCAAGGTCGACCGTGCTTGTCATCATTTCAACGGAGTGACGGTAGGAATCGATGTGTTGCCAAATACTTAGTCCCTGTACGCCTGCGGAATCTTTGAGGGTTATGACAAGTATGTACATGCCCTAACTGAGGACTGTCATTTGCAGATTGCTAACAGTTCCAGGATGAGACTTTCGAAAACGAGATACTGAAACAGTGTTGCAGAATGCGGCCGCGATCAAATCGTGTGACCTTGAGAGTGTAAAGGATGACCATACTATTCACATTTGACTTTGCTAGTATTTTCGGTGATTGAGAGAGGATATAGTTGGTCACAGTTACCCATTTTGGAATTCCTGTAACATCGTTGCACTGTGACTGACTCCCTCTGTTCCATAGTGGAGTTAACTAACGTATGACTCATCCAACGCACAGCTTGTGATCTCAACACATTGAGTACATAAACACACCAACCCATGCACTCTCCGTAATTTTGTGAGTGATAGTGAAAAGAGTTCGGAATCAGCGATCCAGAAGGACGGTTAGTAAGCCAAAACAGCCTCATGTACCCGATTTTGTGAAGCATAGCCCACCGCGCCTCACAGATGACGGCATACCTTGTGACGTAGTCAACAGGAATGTGTGGACCATGTTTACTGGTGCGTGAAACCGATAGCTGCGAATGAACTCGGAAAACCAAATGGGGCGTGCTCACTATGATCGTAGCAACCGGGGATGTTGCGTGCACTGCTCGCTGACCATCTGTGCGTTGATGGAGCCAACTGTCAGGTGACAACCTCCTGCGGTGAGCTAATTTTCACCAGTCAATCGACCACAAATCGGTGCGCTGTTGTTGAGTGCTTGTTTGATGGTTGTGATCGATGAGACTGATATGTGCTTTGAAGATACTGTGGAAGTAGACTGGATCTAACATATACTTCATGAGACAAAACGATTCACGTTGTACATGTTCTATACACTTCAAGCGAAAAAAGAGTACTATAACTTCAAGTTGAACGTCATTCACACTTGATTCCAGTAGTCCCATTCAGATAGGCTTTCTAAGCCGGTCTCTTTCACAAAGAAACACTAGGTTCGAGTACCGTCCACCGGTAGTGCTTGTCACGGCCAGGGTTGGAACTCGGGGCACGCTTTCCACAAACAACCGTGTTGACCACTCCGCCGGTGTCCTCGCATTAGACAGGACAGACACTGATCGTACTGACCGACAGTTTAGGCCAGTTAACTCCCATACAGGCAATAGCTGTTGCTCCTTCGAATGGAGCATTACGCTAGATGACCGTAAACTAACTAGTTCCAATTCAGACATGAAACATAGAAGGCTACCAAGATGTTAACAGCATTCTGCCGCATAGCAGGCAAAAAATTACCATCCGGTTAGGCTGCCATCCATAATTACGACGAAAAGCGCCCCTGCAGTTGTATATGCTTTAGGAGAATTACCAAAAACAGCTATTTGCACCACTGACTATTCCTGTACAAAAAATGTCTGTTCGAAACGTTTGAGACTTGTGATGGTAAGACAGCGTCAGTAGTAACAACATTCGTCGGTGAGACTTCGGGTTTGAAAAACCCCGTAGAACACTGAACATAATAATCTCGCCTCTTCGACTTTGGTGAATCGTATAAATTCCAACTCCCGTCTTACAAACTGTCTTGTTTGCGAATGATGAGTTAGCAGACTGGTAGCCAGCTTATGAAGTGGATGTGGGGCACTGACAATGAACCTCGTTATAGCGAGGCGTTTCTGGCAGGCTGAATGACAAAGGGCAATGAATAGATTTAAATGGGAACTCCATCTGACATAACGACCTTTGTATTGTGAATTCCTGTATACACCAACTTTCCATTTTCTCGTCACAACTTTCCGCAATCAGCTTCGTACAATCTGCGAAATTTTTCCTTCCTTATTGCTTGTTATTCACTCAGTGTAGCCTTATTCTCGTAATCTGTGTATCAGCGAACATTTCGGGTAGCTAGTTAAGATCGTAAGTGTACAATCGTCACACATTATTCACTTGGACGGGAGCTTGTCAGTTAGTTACCCCACATTGTCGTAATCGATAAGTACTGGTACACAAAAAGGAATTTGCTGACACCAAATCGTGCTGGTTCATCTCTTTTAGGAACTGATAAAAACAAACTTGCGCTTACTAAGCCCAGAGGAAGGAAATTCTCTCCATCTGATTCGGAATTTACATTCTAGATAATCAAAGTGATATACCGATTATTTAAATATGGTTATCGGTAGAGCGATGTTGATGATTCAGAAAGTTTTACAATGTAGACACAACACAACAGGAACATTCTATTCACTTGACTCTGGGTGTATTTCTGTTGAAACAGTGGAAATAAACAGTACGCAAAAAAGTAGTATGAAAATATGAAGCAAAAGGCAAAATAAGATCGACGATCGAAAGTAGGAATAACCCGTTCGTTTTTGCCATAAACACACAGTTCATGAGATAATCGATTCCACCCGCAGTGCTAATGTAGTACATCGACTGAACAGTTGTCGCAGTTCGTTGATGGACATATCAGCACATGCTACCCCGTTCGCTTCCAATAACTCATCACCACAGTGCAGATTTGCGGACGAAGTTGTTTTCAGATGCTCGGACAAACGGGAGACTTGAAAGCCTACAAAAAATAATGCCGACACCCACATAACACTGTGCACATGTGCCAGTTTTTCCGGCAACAAATATTACAAGATCTGACCGATATAAGCTGATAAACAGAGCTCGGCTTCCAAATTCTGATAGACTTTTCAACAAACCCTCCTTCAAAAGGAACGTTAAGCTAAGGTGGATTTTAGTAGAACCGGGCAGTAGCACACATCGTATGGACTGAAGCACACCGTTAAGTTTCCTAAAACTACATAAAGACACAGGAGTCACTCCAGATTATGTAACAGGTAGTGGGCGGTACTGACACAACCTGTTAAGAATCAGTAAGAGCCACTGCTACGCTGTTGTTTGTGATGTCGATGACGAATTTCGTTGTTAACTTCAGACATCTCAGTGGTAGGGATTATAGCCACTAATTTTACAGGACTGAGGGCTCGAACCCAGGTCACTGACTGTGTCTGTTCAAATTTGGGTAGGCTGGAAGTACCTAGTTCATTGTGATATGTTATACAGCAAAAACCGTTCAGTTTTTGAACAGAAGATGAAGACCTAACGGTAATATGAATGTATTGCAGTCTTTTGGTCTTCATTGCTGTGCTGGTAGGACACTGTGATTTGTCAGAAGCAGATGTTACGCCACATCGGATTATGAACAGGTGTTGGAGTTCTTTAGTATGATACTTTTCAGACAGGCTTTTATTCTAATTTGGCGCCGTATCCATCCGCGAAGCGCAGCCATATTCTCGGTGTTAGAAGCGGTTCAGCAATTATCACACGGATTTCTGAGATCAAGTACACCAACATAAATATCATCTCTTGCTTTAACAGAGGTGTTCCAGAAATACGCGCGTAACATGAGTGCTCTGTAGATTGTAACAGGTGCAATCGTTGTTGAGAGGTGCATGTAATTAAACCCACGTGTATGTTACCATTAGAACATATTACTTTGACTTAATCCGCCAAAACACACGTGCGCGTCTACGACCGCATAGCTTCGTTTACAAAAATAGATTAATGAATAGGCAGAATCAAGGTGAAGCCCCATTGTGCGCATCCTGGAAGATGATAAAGCTATTGTTAAACAGGTTACCAAACAATCCATGAAAATAATATCGTTGTCTCACCTTTCTCGGTTTTGACTACGAATAGCCCAAACGGTTGTTGCAGATCGCGTCGTACCAAATCAACATTTCGCTTGATGCGCCTCTGAGGTGAGCAAGCAACACCAGTCACTGCTTGAGGTGATATCTTAAACAGGGATTCCGCTTTACGGTAGTGCATCAAAGAAGATCGCCCGTCGACATTCACGACTGTTTTTTCAAGATGGGACTCTCGGAGGCCGCTTGAATTAACCGAGTCGGATAGATTACCAGCGGAACCGCGCCATGCCTTACGCAATGAGATAAGGGTTTGTTTTGCAGACCGCTGAATATCCGTTAAGACGCTGGATCGACGGGGTTCACGAAGGGGCTGGAATAAGGAATCTGACTTGCTGGCACGTTTGATTGTGCCAGTGCTGTGTCTGCCGTCCCGCAAGGGTTGTTTTAACGTCGTAGATCCTGGTAACCGATAAGCAATGCCGTTTGTGTCCCAAGTGCGTCCCGCCGGTTGCGTACAATAGGAAACATCTGAAACGCTGAATGACAACAAACAGCTTAGTAGTTGATTAGAACCAACTCAAATAAGACTTATCTCAGACAGGCTGACGACATTGGGGCCAGTTTGTTTCCTTACATCTTAGTGTGTTTTATCCGAGTGGGTTAGTTAGCTTCTGAAGAGAGGAATGGTTCACTTCCATTCGTTCTTTGTGATTGTTTTATGGTTTAGAATTGTGTACAATAAACGCCATTGGAGATGTAGCGAAATCTGCCCATGCATAAACCGTGTGATATCAGTCTACGTCTGAACTACTCAAGTTTGTGACGGGGACTGTCGATTTTAAATCGTCAGTATAGATAACAGATAGACCAGTGGCTGAAACCGACGTTCATCGATGTTAAATGCAAACAGCGCAAAAACCACCACAATTTAGTTCAGTCAAAACTCTTCGTCTGCACTCGGTACTCGAGTGTCCGCAACTAGGACACAAAAACTACGCTGTAATTTAGTTAGACGGTAACTTCTGTGTATAACTGTTCCACTTTATTAGCTATTCATTGACCGCTTAGTCAAACGGTGTTAGTGTTAACTCCAATGAATAGACATTGTCTGCCGTAGTTTCATTTAATAATTGTCATGTGAACCACGGATATCCATCCTGAAAGGTGAACGCTAACCCACTAGTTTTGGTCGTCATCACTGTTCTCAGTCGCATCCTACTGGAGTTAGATAATACCATGCAGAATGATTAGCTATCGTCGCTGGTACATGATCTGACCAATCATATCTACGTATCTTTGAATTCGCCTAACATGCACATATCTCATCTAGTCCCCCATCTCTTTCAGTTCTACCCTAAGTGCTCATTCACTAGCTACGCGAATTCCGTTGAATGAAATTAAACGTAAAATGTTCTACTGCAATTGTTTAACACAGTGATATGAAGGTGACGCTACCATTTTGAAAACAATTGAGGAAACGCTGTGGTCAGCTTACGAATATGCTATGACCAAAAAGACGATTTTCGCAGCTTCTGGCTCAGTTGCCCCATAGTTGTTGGCTATCCGGAGTAACTATGCCGTTTCATTTGACCGAAATTTTATTCATCACAACTGGCCATATATTTTGGCTGTAACCAGCTGACTGGGCTTAGAAGTCGTAATCCATCCACTTATGGTCAGTTGCGGCCATATGTTGTGTGGTGGGTCATCAAGACGCAGCAGGTGCGAGTGATAATTAGCATGTCCGATCTTACTGAAATTCGGAAAGCTTATGATAAGTGAGCAGATGGTTACCAAATGACGGTTTCTGTTTTGTACCGGATCTAACGGTCGTTATGAGCGGATTAGTGTACACTGAAACTTCGACACCCCCTTCACGAGCGAAGGTGAGCGGACACGGGAGAGGTGTAACAAGCGATACGAAAAATGTGAACTTACTCAGTGTCACTGCTGTTTACTGAACATTGGGAAGATCGTCCATAATTTTGACGTTTGCTTGCAGATGCGACTAAAATAGCGTATATCAAAACGGTTAGTTCAACTGACATTTCGTTATCAACTTTAAGCGAAGAGGTAACCACAACCGTAGCTTACCAAGATAAGGTTGAGTCCCATCCGAGCTGTAACGTCTTCGAATAAACGGATTGGTCGCGATGCGCATAAGACTTGGCTGGATGTCTGAATGCAGGTCAAACGTGGTGCCCAGACCATTGGAAGGTGCTACTGTAACCAAATCACTAGATGATCTTGTCCCGGTCACAGTAGCCATGGCAACACCCGGGGGTTCAATACCGCGTCTCTTCCTGGAAAAAATATACGTATGACATGTGGAAATTAGCACTTGAAAACCAATCACGAATTGACTCCACAGGAAAGGTGTAAATTAATAATGCACAGCTTGTATGCGAGCCTAAATAGACACTGGAAAAGTATAACATAAGTAAAGATATTCCACTTTTTCCCGTTTGGAAAAGAAATTCTAAATTTCATAGCACAGATTACAGCTACCTTGAGTTGCGTAATGTAGAAATAGGCAGAACGAAGCTAATCAATACGCTTCTGATCACATTCTGATGTAAGTGAATTTTTCTGTAATTTCAAAATCATGTTCAAACTGATGGCGAGGCATATGCTTTGATTTGCCCATATGAAGGAGCCGGGATAACTAGCACACATGGCCAAACACGGTAGTTCAGGGTATCTCTATCATGTAGTCCATTACACCAGCCACGTACGTATTGCTTCGGATAAGATAAACCACATTTCCAGTGGTCAGACTGAGCTGCTTAGAGGTGCACCAAATAAACTTACCAGAAGCAAATCAGTAGTTTGCAGGAGAATAGTTCCCATCAACTATTTAGTGCAAATACCTCTCGTTTAATGGTTTCTTTTGACTGATCCTGTATTGCGATTGTTATGATGAATAGTGGGACGATCAGGTTCAAAAACCAGCGGATATGAAAAGTTAGATCAAAACTGACTACCACTCGGCGAATGTAGACAGTTGACTGAGTCTTGCCAATTTATCGGATAGCTCTAAATACCATGTCCCTGTCCAAACGTCTGCAAGAATATATTGTTCTGCGACTGACTGATAAAAATTGTTTCATTACCACGCTGAAGCATACTAAACCTCATCTAACAAGACGGGTGGCTGGAAAGCTGATCTGGACTAAAGTAAACGAAACCCAATTCATCAGAGGGAGCATTGGAAACAGCACTCGACAGAAGAGGAAAACCGGAAGTATTCTGGTAGGTATCAGGCAAAATCGTCATACTTTAGATGTTTCATCACGTGACAAGCGATGGATGTCCACTTCAATAGTCTCAGCTCATGTGATAGTTTTGACAGCCGGCTACCACTCAACACAAAATAAGTAAAGTATTACGTCACACGCGAGGTCAGTTATAGACTAAGTACTATTCCGATTATCATCGCTGGAATAAAAAGTACAGTGAGCAACTGATAAGCCCGTGATCTGTTATGTTGATAACAGACGAGGCCTGATAAAAAAACTTCTCACACAAAGAGATACGTGGTTTAAGTCATTCACCAGGAACACAGGTAAGGTCATATTTACAGTATATGTTCACGTAGATGATGCAAGGAAGAGATTATCTAGAGAGTTCAGCTAGTTTGAAGCAGGCAGCATATGATGTTAGGGCGGGGGCCATAATGAAAGTCTCAGCTGGAAGTAAACAACATCGAAGGATTTGAAAACGCCGGTAACCACGGTTGATCATTCCGATGCTCACTAATTATCATTCTGGGCATAAGCATCAGTAGTCTTGGTAATAAAACTGCCGTAAAAATTACCTTGTAAGTGCGGCTGATATACGATGCACAGCTTTGACGGGCTGTCGAACATAACTGCCCGGTTCACCAGTGAATTTGTCTTCCAAGGATCTTTTGTTTTCGATCGTGGATGTCGGCTTGCGTCGTATTCTCAGTTGCGGCCAGTCCAGTACGCGTTCATTTCTTATTTGCACATCTCTAGTCGTTGAAGTCACATTTGGTCGAACCGGAGTATGTTCGCCATGTACAACCGGAATGTTTACGGTCGAGGCCGAAAACAGAGGGTAAGCGAAAGGTTTGATTGAGGAGGTGGAATCGCATGCAGGAGAATGATGTAGTCCAATTCGAGTACCCATTCTAGGTTTTGCGGTGGGAGAACAAGGATGATGTGTTGATAACATCGTTTCCGTCGTACGCACCACAGGCCAAGGAGGTAGTCAAGACTGTTGTAAACAAACAGACAGAAGCACTTTAGCTCAACATAACACATAATCCATGAATTTTGGACTATCCCGTTGTTGTAAATTCATGCACTCAGTCCCACCAGCCAACCAGATCTTTAAGACCTTAGCGGCAAATCTTCCGGTCCTACCTTTGATCCATTTGAAGGAAACAGAGGCACACAACCTCGTGTTTACGCGACTGAACAAAAGGCAACGGTCAGTATGTGATCAGATTAGACCAGTTCAACAACCACCAATTACCCGCAGGTTGACTGACCCAAAAAGATCCGTTAGTAGATAATTACATTGAAACATAGTGGATCTGGTAGTGGTAGCTGAGGTTAAACAGTGACAAATCACGGGCGTACGTGACAAACGATTGACTTTCTTCAGTTAACCCAATAGCAAGTGAGCAATCCAGTCCACCAACAATGGTTCCTTGAGGAGCAAATTAGCACGGGAGAATCGTGCATGTCCGCGAACCAACTTGGGGTCAAGCAAGTTAGGATTAGGACAACACACTCCCCTGCGAATTAAGCAGATGACCGCCGGTAATCGATCTAGGTGTGCGGGTGGGGTTGCACAGGGGAAAATGATATGATCAACAGAATTCAGAAAACACTGAGCAGAACAACAGAAGGCCAATAACCAAGCCTCAATATGACGAGGTGTTCATTCCGGTTCCGAGTATTTTCACTTTGTTAATTTTCAACACAATGATCATGTCGAGCTGTCGTCTGTAATGCCAACAGTCTCAGTAGTCCTGGGTCGATCTTAACTATTTATCTTGAGCTTCACCATGAGTAAACGTAATTACAGATAATCGATACGTGGATCCAATGTCTTCAGCTCGCGGTGGCCGTGTTAGTAATTGTGGTACTTGTGCGTAATGTCGTGGATTCTAGTGTCAGTTGGACAACCTAACTGGAGTCAGGCCACTTATAATGTACTGTCTTATGGTATCAAACGCCTAGTGGATTCGAGGCTGTAAAATTGAACATTTGGCACTGACGTTTTCGGCATATTCTATTGTACTGTAAACCACGTGTCTAAACTTTTTCGTAATCGTCAACCAGTCTCATACAGTCGGCATCAATGCCCTTAACCAACACAACGAAGTGAATGTTGTGCAAAAATTACATAAACAAATGAGGGAAAACAGTGATTTAATGTGTGCTCTGTCCGAAAATGTTGTCAATCAGAATTGTTTGCTCGCCATGTTGCGTTGGATTTCCGTGTCCAATTGTCTGTTTTTTGTTGGAAGTCAGAAACGTCATACTAGCAACTGATGAGGCCCAAGTTGCCGTGTCTGATTTTTGCTTCCAAACTAAGCCAAAAAGTAGTGTTACAAAATAAGAACTCGGAACTACTGGCCTTTCACCAAGCTGTGATGATCAGAACTCACCAGCCGGTACTGTGTAAGTCGTGGAAGCAATCCATGGGGTTGTTGTGGGGTTGATGACATCATACTTGACATCAATCTATGCGTGTGCAATCCCTGTCTGTCCTTGTTTTTCGTTCGCATACAGCCTGCATGTGTCATTTAAGATTCAATGAGGATAAACGTAAGGTTCACCTACACCATCTTTTATCTGCTGTGATGAGATTGTTACAGGGAGCCTAGTGATCTTAACAACTCATTTAGCGGAAGGGCATGGAAAACTCTGAGCTGTTTTAATGGCAGCCAACACCCAACTGGGAATGAAATCGACCGAATGCCACGTGTTTGAAATGTATTTCTCTCCTGCATGCAACAGGAAGCGTTTTTCCACCTGTCTACATTATTACACTTAGTGGCCAGCGATAGAAAATAATGCTGTTTCCTAGCTCGTTTTAAATCACACTGCCGAAACAGTGAGCCTGCAAATTTAGATAACAATGTACGAATGTGGTAGACGTCTGCGGTAAGGTGCGAGCTAATACATCCATAACGAAACGAAACAAATCAGTTGTTGTGTCCAGTACACAAAAAGGCAGTTGGACTAAACATGCGAATACGCTCATAGCTAAATTAGAACTGAGGATCCAGAAAAAAAACTTCTAACTGACGTCCACTTTGCCTTGCAAAACAAATGCTAACAACCAGCAAAGATGTAAAGAGGTCAATGAAATGAGCATAATCATGTTCAGACTCATGTAAGTGCAATTAAAGCATTTACCTAAAATAAGCCACAAACCGCTGGCGCCCGAAACATGGATCCGTGTCCCAGTCACGACTACACAATATGCTGCATATATACCGCTGTCTTGTCAACACGTGACTTGGTTGGCCGCGTGCGTACGGATCAGCAAATTATCTATTTGCTGGGTTCTGATTGGCTGGTTCGAGAATGAACGAATGGCGTGCCTAGTCGTCGACGGTGTTGCGTTTATCACACGCATCAAACAAGCAGTCATGGGTAAGGAGCTTTACCACACCCCTTCTGTCGAGATAAAAGTTTCCGCTTTGGGCGATGGATCATCCGGATCACACGAGCCCTTTGTGTGTGCACCAGCGATGATGTAGGGGTGGCACCTGATAGCCCAATTGTAAAATTTTGCTGAAAGCTACTGACCTCCGTTTAAGAGTAAGCCGTTTAACCGTGATGCCCTTCCAGCGCTTATCCAATAATCGGGAACGTTTGTACGCATGACAAATCGCACTGATTGCATTCCTTTGGTTTAGTTGTGTAGGGCAGACTGAGTCGTGGGACGAACAACGGTGTGTTCGGGTTCATTCAAATTCAATATTTCCAAGCAAAATCGCCTGTATTGTGGTTGTTTCGAGAATTCCGATGGAGTCATAGAACACGAAACGTAGCAAACATGTTTTCCATAAAATCTCATCAGGCTGTTGCAGTCATAAAACAACAAACAAAAAATGGTATTGGTCAGAACTCACAGTATCTCACGTTTGTGTTAATAAACGTCAATTACTAGGCAGTTAACACCCGAATGATGTTCACTAACGCAAAAGCGAGATAGTGTGAATTCTGACCAAATACCATTTTTAGTTTGTTGTCTCATGACTGTAACAGCCTGATGAAATTTTACGAAAAACGTCTACTACACTTCGTGTTCTGTTGTTGTTGTCCCATAACATGAATTCACCCTTAAGTTGAAACCTGCAATTGTACATAAGTGCTATGTTGCAAACAAACACTGATTCCCAACTGTAAACATTGCGTGAAGGTTCACCCGCCTCCAATGAATATCCCCATAGAGGCCTTTAAGAGGTTAATGAGATAAATCAATGATTCGCTTCTCAAGGTCATCATCATTTAAGTAATGGTCAATGGACTTTATCCGCTAAAGTGGGTAATTTCCGCCAGGTCACAATTGTCTTTCATTTAGAACAGAATTCCATGAAATAGAGCAGGGTAAATGAAGGCAGTCAACTGCATATTTTCAAACAGGTCCAAAATTATTTAAGCTATTCACTTTCACACGTTAACTGTAGACAAATGATCTTTGCGCAATTACTAACATGATAAAGGCTAGTGAGATCAGTTGGACTGCATGAACGTGTACTGAATGCCCTAGTATACGTAGTTGAGGGAGGTAGCACCAAAAGTCCACTTCACGTGCGTGGAACACAGTCAGAAATGTAGGGTTGTTGCCACCATCCCCAGACATGTCAGACAGCTACATACGTTACAAAGGTATGACCTAAAGTGTTTACTCGTAAGTTAAGTATGATTGCGTGCTGTGATATAAATATTGCATCAGTCGTCATTACCTCCATAAGGTGTTTACCGCGGGTCCACATATCTACCCTTTATCATGCTACAAGTAGTTGATGTAAGATTAAATCACATTAAATCACTAGGTTTCACTGCGGTTACTCAGGGTCCGTGTGCGTTAGCTGAGACGGTTGGAATTGAATTCAGTCGTTGTCCTCTATGCAGCAACTCCTAAGAGTGTACTCAATAACACGAACTGTAAATACGATTATTAAGAAGCATTTCGGAACAAACATATCCTCACGAGACTGAACCGTATACGACTAGAGTACGATAAGATACATAATTTAAGCATCGTTAGCTGATTGGTAGACCAATGAAATCCACGTGCACTCATTTTATGACCTCAAACATGAAAATTCATGAGCCTCATACACACTATCAAGCCCATTTACTACCGTCATATGGTTATAGCCAGCATCCAAATATCTGGCATCAGCACCGTAGCAAATAGGGTTAAAAACACATGACGGAAATAGGAACAGACTTATACCTCACCGCATGGATTGTCGGTGAACATAGTAGACTTCAACAAACCGGTTGGCAACACACTTGACAGCGTCACCAATCAGCGATAATCGTTACCGTTACGATTCTTCCAAAAAACAGGGAAGGTCTTATCAAAACAAACTTTGATACGAATATTCTCATGCTCTTAGCCTAAGTTATGCACTGGCCACCAGAGTATCGGTTCCACCTACAAGATCAGAGTATGACAGCAACTGACGGACAGACAATATCGGTGCCAACGAAGCCTGTAAACCAAGACCACTGATCTCACTGGCGTATAGGATCTATTTCTTCCGACGAACCGAGGAACTGCCCATTTACTGTTCCTAGCAGACGCAGCGTATGTTACAGATGAACACAGACACTTATATGTTACATAATTTCAGGTTGCTGTTGCTTAGCCAGGAACAGTCACGTTCAGTGGGACTCTAACCCACTGGTAATCACCGTCTTTATTGACTGCTGCAATGGATGACATTAGTTAAAGATAACAAAAGGTCAACACCCAACATCCAGCTATCAGTCGTTTTAAAAGTTAGTATTGCAATTAATCGAAATAATTAATCTGAAATACAAAGGCTACGACTATTCTACAACTGCAACACAGCAATACAAACGGACATTATAATGTATCCACTTTTCGGATCGGAGCACAGCTCCAGTCCAGCACATAACCCTGAACAGAGAATTTGATTTTCACTTTCATACCCGTGTTCGACTAACCACTGACTTCAAGTGGCTTTGCTCACTGATCACTACACCGTTTTTCTCAACAAAATACACCACTCATCCTTTTGTTTCCTTATATTATAGCTTGTGTAGGAAATACTCGATATGACTGACCTTCAGTTGGCAATCTAAGTCCACATCTTTCAGTCGTCCATACCTGGATGCTGCAAGACACGTTGGTCGTTCGGCTCATGGGCTGTCAGGAAAGCGCAAAACACCATACACCATCAAACATTTAACGGTGTACACTCACTCGTTGATAACCTGAAGTGAAAAGGGCACCAATCTTGGTCTGGCCGCATTTTTGCGCACACACATTCGGCTCTCGCTATTGGTGGCCTAAATGACCCTTGATGGATACCGGTATGCTTTCGAATGATCACTTTTCACATGGTCAGCGTGATCCTCACAGCTTTGACTCATCGAGTGCTACCTTTCGAGTTGTTTGCAAGGTTGGATAAGAAAATGGGCAACACATTCGGTATGAAATTGTTCCGAATAGGGCAATGTTACTTACCGCAAGATGGCTGACTTTTAGTGGACATTACGATATCAACACATCTTGGCATATGGTTGATAGGCCTCGTGCTACATTCTTGTTCTGCAAATTACACACTGTCCATCCAACAAGAAATGCCAACAGGAAAAACAGTGCATTATTATTTTATAGAGAGGAAGAGTATTGATAAACAGATTGGGAATAACACAACGCTTCGAGCAAGTTGTAATACTCTACGTTTCAACCACCTCGGGTGGCCTTCCACAGGAGTGTTGTAATCGAAATCCACCCGAGGTGGTTGAAACGTAGAGTATTACAACTTGCTCGAAACGTTGTGTTATCCACAATCTGTTTATCAGTAACACGACGCCCAAACTATTCAACTTCATTCGTACTACATTTGGTGCGGATATCTTACAACAGGAAGAGTATTACTTCCTGTGAATTCCCCTCGGTGAGAGTAGGGCGCAGTGATTAAGACAGTACTCCCATGTCAGAACTGTCATAATAGTTAGACTGTTATGCATGACAATGGGGCTCACTGATACTCTTCTTAGGGTATTGATGTGGTAATGACCCCCTACAAGGAGCTACATTGCCATATGACCTTAGCTTGAGAAGTAAAGTATCCAATACATGGTCATCAACACAGCGACGATAGATCACACGTTGAGGTAAGCAATACTAATATGTGCATATTGTTAAGACCAAAACACAGAAAGAAACCAATGGAAGTCTTACTGCAAAACATTAGCTGACGTGCAACAGCATGATCGCAAGTAGGACGGACCACCATTGGGGAGCCCAAGTCTAGACAACAGTCAAGTGACGATTATTCGCACTCAAGAACCCCCTGTTAGCAAAACGATACTGGAAACTCCACCCCACTTGGGACGAGAGCAGACTGAAGAAGAACGTCTCGGGAAAGTAGAGAGTACGTCATGCAGTCAGCTCTCGGTTTTAGACGTGCGGAAAAATTAGCCAGACGTGGTTTGTTCCCCACTGGTTTCTAACAGATGAACCTAAGTTCTCACTACAGTTGATCCATTCGAGTCAATAATTCCAGACGGTAAGGATTCAAACTAAACTCCCATATACTCGAAGTACTCACACTATCAGGGGGCATTCCTGAAGAGCGGCGCTTGCATGTCCTTCCATCATCTGATAGACAGTGGATTGACATCATTCGGGGCGCATAGTATTGTTGAGTAAATCTTACACTGGACTTCTTAACGAGGTTTTAACCTAATGATGTGTGAGGATTTTTCGAGGACGAATTTGCATACTTTGCTGATCCATCAAGTGGTTCGCGTGCACCAAAATTCGGTATGGTCAAAAAATGACCGCCGTAGTGTTCCTTCAGTACGAGTGAATTTGGTTTAGGCCTCAAACAATCTGTTCTGTATTATTCCGGAAAGATTTCGCTTCAGCGGAGTCACCTAGCGCGGAAATTACAGAAGTGGTTCTGTTTGACAGCTTTTTTTCTAATTAACCATCTTAGGTTCAGATGGGCCGACAAATTCATGCCCTTGAGGATCATTCTGTAGAGGTAGGTTCGACAATATTATTTTAAGTTTGGATCGGATAATCGAGCAGACCAGAGCATTTAACCATTATTGTTAGACGATGTGAAAGCTCGTACAGTGGGTTGTTAAAGATATGGATACTATTAATGGTGAACAGTACATCGGAACGATTGCTTCAAATGACCTTGGGCGGTCTCACGTTTGTGGATCGCTGACTACGAAAGCGAACTATGTGCTTGATCTACTGACTAGGTTGTTTATCATTCGAATCCGTTTACTTCACTGGCGCGTCCTCATCTTGATGTTGAGTCAATCATTGTATGCTCATTGGATGTCTATATCGGGGCAGTTCTCAATGCGCCATCGACATGTCAAAGCAGACGTTATCTTAGTATATAGGGTCTTTCATCAGACTCCTTACTCACTGAGACATATGCTTTTACCTGGATCAGAAAACCTTCTCAAGGGAAACCTTTTAGGGCTAACTAATCAACTGAACAGTCTGATTTACATATGGCAATCTTTCGGCGTCCAAATGTGTGCAATATTCAACGGCCCATCAGAGCCTATCGTAACAGCGTCATCAATATATATATATATATATATATATATATATAAAGAAAAGACACCAAGCCGAATCGTTGGGCAGCCAGGTCATCAGAACTACTACGATGGGTGAAGGAAAATTCGCTTTCTCAGCTGTTGTTACTTCGCTGCTATTTGTCACATGACAAGGTATGGTAGTAGTACGTTTTGTAAACTGCGGTTGAGTTTCTGTTCCGCCCATTTTCCTCCAACTTTTGCCAATCGCAAGCTTGTTAATATTGAAACTAGAAAAATCTACCTAGTTTTCTCTTCTCGCTATATCGTCACGTAGGTTCGAATATACATACCCGGTATGAGCTCCCTCCAGACTACAGAATTCTCGAAGCCTACAGAGCCTGCAGTGTGTCCAGACTTCATCATCCTGTTTATACTGCGCGTTTACTCATGATATCAAACGATATCTGTTCAGTAATATCATCAGAATGTGAGATCATACAGAAAATCCACATTTGCGCTGGTGAGTCCATAACAGAACTAATAGCTTCCCACATGCAGGTTTATCCAGCCACTTATGACTTTGTGGGTTTCAATGGATGTTCGTTGTTAACTGTCCGCTTGTTCCTCTATGCTGATTAATAGCGTACCAAGGATATTAGCGTGACTTTTGCTATGGCTAACTGCAACTTCTGATGGGTAGAGATTCAAAGTTGTTTGAAGGTGGACTGATTTTTTAAATCACATTGTTTGTTTCATTGATCTTCCAAAACAATTTCTTCATGAGCTGCAAACATCTCAGTATTGCTCTATGCGTATCCTTGTTGCAATGGCCTACTGATCGTTGGGATCAATTCTGACTCGACGTCACGCCTCTCCTTACTGACTGGGAGCTAAGTTTACACATCTTCTATTTTGAGTACTGCCCCGCCGTACACTTTTTACTGACAGACATTGCTGGCCGATTTCCATTTGAAGTGAGGCCCACTCAGCTTAGTTTATTTACACAGTACCATCGTCTACATACCTTTCTATGTTCAGTTGGAGTTAGCGACACCACAGTTTGAAGACTGTCACGTAATTGAGCTGAATTCACTCCCGTCGTTATTAGCAACATATCAACTGCTCTGGATACACAGTACTTCATACATAAATTGTTGTTCGCCTCCTTTTGTCTGTAAGTTGTAAAACTTCCTGTTATTTGACAGTCAGCTTGCCCACGTGAAGTAAACCTCATTGGACTGCCGGAATTCGTAATTAAACGAATTAGTGGTATTCAGCGGACGTTAAATATCAATACCCTGAAACGAACAAAAACAAAATCATAACAATAAATTAGTTTATTTATTAGGGATCAGTGTGTATTTACCCAGTACACACGTATTACATCGCAACCAGTTGCGCTTAATCGCTATGGTGTTTTTACTTTGGGTTCAGGCCGATGATAACTGTCTCCGTTCATTTTTAGGTCCAACCCTGTATACCTGCTGTTCATCTGGAACAAGTCTGAAAAGATCACAAAACAGGGGACTGCCTGTTTTTTGTTTCACATCTGCCTTGTGAATCACAACAGAGTAGCTCAAATTAATCACACTGAGAAACGTTTTGTTATGCAGTTCCTCCTTTTTCATTCTGCCGTTGTGTAATGTCGCCAAGAGATCGTGAACCAAAGCGGTGAAGTGGTTTTTAGTTTGTGAAACCGACACTAACGTCAGTCGAAACGCAAATCAGCGACTGACAGTTCGATCGTCATCTCAGTGACCATCACTCACGACGGGATCGCCAATACTGTTTAGTTTGGTAGGACACGATGACCGAGTCACAAGGGCAATCAGGGTGAGCTACAATATCAGACTGACAAATAAGCATGTGTTGTTTACAGTCGAATAATCCGTTTGTGTGCGTTGTGAAATCCCTGAAATTCATTTGCATACACAGACGCACGCGCGCGTCGTCTGTAATGTGTTCGAAGGCAGTAATGTCCAGATTACACGCGCACCTCCAACAAACCACCAAATGTCCTTTTAGGAATCCGATTGCTTGTTCACATGACCTTCATTGGTGTCCGGATGAGCGAAGATCCCATATGCTTTTTGCAATTTGACAGCACCCCTACTCCACACATTCAGCCGTCACATCACACCTGTGTCCATCACCACTCCCACCACTTGGACATCACCTGCTAATGATGATAGAAAACCGCGGTCTGTGGCCAACGTGACACACTGGGAACTAGCGAAGGGTGCAGAGATTGAGGATGAACAGATGCACGGCGAATTCGTCAGTATGCAAATTATCCTGACCAGATCGCATAATGTTTTCAAAATCTAACCTGGAACGACAGAGCGATGGCTTCACTGATGAGACGAACATGACAAACGCGCATCAATTACGCGGCAGAGAGACGGTTTTGTCATGCTAATCCCAACCATGTCGACAATGCCCCTACTAATAACGAACCATTACACTAGTGGATATCCGGTTTAGCGCGTACGCTGTAAAAACGAGGCTATTGATAGGATTGAAATATGGAGTGAATTTCGCCAAAAGTCTAAGTTCAATAACATGGTGAATGCGACACCAATAAGATATACACATCCTCATACAATATTAACGTTGTACTAAACTCTAGTACTCTGCGTTCAGTTTGCCCTAAATCGAGGGGTTGATTCCCCTTCACTGTCACCTTTAAAGTTACCAAGCGGAAATCCACAGTGGAGAATAAGTTTACCTTGAACGGGTGAAAATGGCTGCGTGAAAAAAACAGGTAACATGAAGTACTCCTTTATGGTCAAACCTCGATAGAAGTGTCGCTCTTTAGCGATACCATTTTGTAACCCATTGATATGACGTCAGCCAATGGTGCCACTCTCACGACGACAGCATCACTAAGTCGATGGGGTAGTCAGCAAAAAAGGGGTACCTGTGTTGCGTAATTTCTGATCCCAACAACACAGCGCTTTCACGGACCCATTGGTTCACTTAACAGTCTGTACATGTTCCACTGGTTTGCACAGACTATCACAACAAACAATGATAGAACCGAATGAACCAGTGTTTATCAATGACTTTTATGTTTCGGATGAAAAATCGAGGCCTCAGAAGTGCTGTCTGAACAAGTAATAATAATGGCGTTGCTTTAAAACAGTAAAAACCAACGGATAGCTAGGTTCAAGGACAGATATGACATAAAAGTAATCGAACTGTGAATGTGTGAACGTCAATACTTGATGTACAACAGAACGGTTGCTATAGTTTGAGGTTCAATATTCATTCTCATTTGTGTGTCATGCACTGTAGCACACCTTTTTGTATAAATATGTGCTTTTTACGACAGAGTATTGTCCAGTATGCATTGCTGGGATTCACCCAGTTTGAGGTTACTACCTAAAAGTTGTTCGTTGAATCTCACATATCTGTCCAACAACGTCACCCCACCTAATAGAACCACTCAGACGGAAGTGAAGGGTGCTGTTGTTGCCGAGGTTCGCCTTTGTTAACTCACTACACTAAGAGAAGAATTGCTGCTATATGTTTACTTCTCGTATGTTCCAGTAGATCCCACCGAAATGTGGTTGTCAGAATTCACCTGGACAACGGGAAAGCATACTTGGCCCACCGGAATAACGCTGCTTACTTCAGCACTCTCTTGTCTCATGGAGGTTGACCAAAGTGAAACAAGGAACACTCGTAATCCACAAATCAGGAACACACCTAAAATATGAAAGAGTGATGTTCCGTTAAGGCCCATTGGTTTCACGGTCTGCTACACAGTTCTTTATAAACTTGAACCCCTATCCTGTTGGAGCACGACTGTGAGTCAGTGTGAATTTTTTTTCTTTGGAGACAACCACTTCGATCACGCTGTTTTGTCCCATGCATCCTTCAACCAGTGTGAGGCTCAGCTGAGCCTCGGTACAACGGTTTGGTGACGAACTGGACAGGACATCATCCTGTGGACAGGACTGGTGTTCAACTCCAGTCACATGCCCCAGCGACTGAGTACCTGTTTCAGTTGTCAAATATGGGCGCACAACATCACAACCGGAAACTGGAAGTGACGGACTGTGACCATGTAATGATCAGGCAGAGAAGAGCAATGAAAAACGCAATCCCTGAAATCCCATCTTAAAATAAGTAGAACGACGTTCACATCTAATCTGAACTCTCACATTCCTATGGAATTTTCAACCAGCCCGTCAGAATTTAATACGGGAAATGTAGGAAGACAAATTTACTCGTGAGATTAATAAATTTTTAGGTAAACTTGCTAGAAATATTTTGTGATCTTCCCGATCAGAGCGGTAACATTAATCATTCTTTCATGCTGCCCATAAGTGATCCGTAACCAAAAGTGCTCCATCTTGTTTTTCAACAGTTCCGACCAGAATGGAATTCTACAGCGTGGTCTGTTTGATATATGGATTTGCTCTGACCAGTCGTCAGTAGGTTTTTCACTTTGCGGTGACATCTACACATCGGCTTCCTACGCATTGTTTCACATAACCTGTTCCGCCGTATCTGCCACCGCACTGTGGAGTATGGGACCTCAGTGTTACGGTACTCCAGTGTGCTGTTTTTCCGCTGTAAACAGAACATACGTCCAACAATTCAGTCGTCTACACCAGAGGTCCTACGTGCTAAGTCCACCAATGAACCGATCACACAGGCGGCGTATCGTTCTTATGGTTCCGCGTGAATGACTGAGTATATGCCCAACTGTTGTGCTGAGAGGTGTGGCTCAAAAACAACCTCCGGGGATTAACCGTGTGATCGAAATGGTTGTCTGTGAAGAACGAAGTGAACAACATCAAGGCCAAGTGCTTTTTATCCGAAACAGTAAGCTAACACACAGAAAATACCGTGAACCCACTAGATAGCTTGTCATCCTTCTCCATACAGTATGTGAGTCTCTCAGATTCAATTGTGCTAAGCGCTTCCACGAATTGGCACAGACTCTTACGGATCTAGATTGTCGTCATAGCAATTTCAATTAAGTGACGTCGTTAGCACTTGCGTACAGTCCGTTAGAGTTTGAAACGTTTGTCCACAAACAGCCTGATCACATAATGATCAAAGGCCTTTAGAATCCATTATTGATAACTCTTCTTTTCGAGAATGTCCGAAGGTCATTAATTTCGTTAAGTTGAGTTTCTGTGGTATAATTTATAACTCTTTGATTTACAGGTATTGTCTTTCAGTTTCCTATTTGGAAACGCATTTATTAGAAATGCAGTGTTATCTGAAAAACATAGTACGATTCTCAATCTTTCACGAAATCACATGTAACAGTTGATTCTTGTCAATTCCTTCGTTTGTACTCGTGTTTAAAAGAGCTGCTTGCTACGAACATTACATGATTAAGTTAGCTAGAAACGTTCATTATCATCAGTAGACAGACAAATTCTCAATTCTGCCGATATACAAAAATGTATATCTGTCAACACGTCGTTTAAAATTGATCCCATATACACCAATGGAAAATCGAAAATTGCGGTCTTCATTAAAATGCGATTGGTATTGGTATTATTACTATTGTACTGCTGTTTCTAAAACAGTCTACGCCATAAGTTAGGTGAACATTTCAGCAACGCAAGAACTGAAAGCGTCGACGAAACAGCTACTGGTGATGCAAAGTCTCAACAGCAACTCAACGTCTACGAGTACAAGCTACACCATGGAGATAAATCACGTGGTTGGTCCATGGCTAAAATCTTTCAATGTACTGTTACTCAATCAAAACCGAAATTCGAGAAAAGGTGTTGGATGCAACATATATCACATGCGATGATTCGGACTTAATCGATTGTGGCTTTGTGAAGCTGATTGTGCATCACTTTGGACAACACAATCCATAGTGGCCATTGTTGTAATGCTGCTGTTTGCTGGTTATGCCTAATTAATTATTTTGTATATGTAGTCTACCAGAATGTCTCATAGTCGTGCTGATGAACTGTAACGACGAGTAGTTAATTATTCATGTTGCTAACTACATAAGTAGGCGATGAGTATGATGAGAAAAAATCCTTCACACGTTATCTGTACGCAAAACATTTTCTAGTATGTTAGTTTAACTTGACGAGTCCAAATAGTTGACTGTTTAATATCAACAGGACACAGTCGATGCAATCGGACAATTCGAACATTACTGATAAGCCAGTGTCTGCCTATGACAACCAGTTTGTGTTTAGAATGAAATCGACTTCGCAGTGACGACCACGACTATCCCGAGAAAGGGTGACCGAAGTTCACATATGGGCTCTGATAAAGACATGTGTCATTCAGTAGCTGGGAAAAGAGTGAAAATCGGGTATTAAGTCTCTTTTTGTAAGAGCCTGAATGAGCAGTCTATCCGAATACATACGCCGATGTCACTTGTGATTTTTAGTTTATATAGGATGAATTACCAGGAATTGGTTGTAATAAAAATGGCTTTACCCACAAGTAGCGAAAAGTCTCATATTCAGATAAAACTTTTAACAGGACCCGTTGGAAATGTTCCCGTTATTGCTTGGATAACACTCTTCAGTACTGCATACTCTTGTCACGTCTGGGGTTTGAACTCCGGCCGCATTCTAGTGAGGTAACCGTCTTGACAACTGCTTGTCAGTGATACCATACTAGACACAACGATATATACGTACCATATGTGAACTCTCCGTCCCACCCACTCGTACTTACTACTCACATTGTCCGTCATTCTCAAGTAAATGCACATAAATTGTCCTGATAACTCCCTTTGACGATAAGGCCGAGAGCAAATTCCACATGAACACGGAAGTTGTCATCGAGTGTGTGATGTTTACTATACGTTTGTATATTTACTATACTTAAAAATATCCGTATGACAGTTAACGTTTCACGATTTAATGTCCGCACAAATGCTTGAGTGTGCTGATTCTGAACAGACCAAACAACCCGTTGCACATCTCAGTAGTATCTATCCAATCCTTGCGTTGATACCTAAGTCAGTCAGTATACTGTACCAGCAGATATGAGCAAATCTGTAGATTCGACTATCCGGACCTTGTGGTTACCTTGATCTTGAGTCAAAGTGAAACAGCCAACTGGTACCAAGTCACACTTCGTCATACACCTGCGGTGAACCATACACAGACAGAACCAATAAGTGTTTGACCTTCAGAATTAAGCATGAATCCAAGCCCATCCACGGTCGACGTAATAATGACAATTCGTCGTAAGGGCCTAGCCTCACGGCTTGACTGATACGCATTAACAGCAAGTCATGACATGAATTTGTCCGCAGCCTTCCTAATCTGGTAACATCTACACAACTGACGGTGAGTGAAATGGGCCGAATCAGGGTTGAGCCCATTTTGTGTTTACAAACAATTGTTCATGAGAATTAGGCTGTTCTAGGCTTAATCCAATAATCCGTTCTGAGTAGTGTTCGAGGTGCACTAATTGAACTTCACTTTTTGAACGGAATTTCTAACCCGCTTACCACCAAGATTCTTAATTTGTTTGTTGCCCGTTACTTTTTGTTAATTATGCAGTAAACTCATCATGGTTTGTTGTCTCTCAAAGTGGACAAACTGTTTCTTCATGGTATACTTCTTATGTTTGTCTGTTTCAGCTCATCCACACTGTTCCGGTTTGTTTTAACTGTCAACCGTAACGAACTGCACAAGATATATTTCCTGCGTTAGTGATAGTGACTTACATGATACCAAAAATGGTTTTCATTTTCGGATATTTTCTGCATCAGCCCGTATTTGACAGTTGTAAACTTTTATTTAGTGTCAATTCTGTCAAGTTTGAGACATGACTCGGCAAATTCTACAACTTTTACACAACTTTAACCTATTTCGTCTTAGTGCTGAGGTCTTCAGATTACTGGGCCAATCGATTGTGCAACACCTAAGTGAAAACGTCAATGTGATTATGGACACTTAAGAATCACAGGGAAATATTCCGTGTTATCATTGAGTTGTTACTGACAGACCGATTATAATTGTCATAAATCAGAACCCCCACCGGATATAATGTGTCCGATGGTCTTAACGAGTGATATTACCGAACTTTCAGATGCGTTAGCGTTATTGGTCGTTCATCATAAGGCTCGGGAGTGACTCATGAAGCATTCAACCAATAAGATTGCTTTCAGTAGTTTCCAAAATAGCGGAAAGTACGATGTATGACTGTTTCCAGGTTAAGATAGTGGACCCCGAAACCTAAAGGGCGATACCTCTTAAATAATGGATATTCATGCGTCATAACAAACCTGACTACTCCTGACTTTTGGAAAGAGGCGTAAGACGAGGAATTGGTTTTTCGTGAAATCTATTTTGAGTCTTCCCGTTATGGATGTTGACGCACACCTACGCCACAAAATTCTGGCAAGTTGTGGAGTGTCCAGAAGATAAAGAATCACTACCCAACGATTTAACCTATCAAAACCCATGGTCTATAGAAAATAATTTGTCGTTCAACGTCCATAAATGCAAGGTCATACGCATCCACCAGCAAAATTGTGCCCACTGCTAGCTTGGGGATACTAGACTAGCAAGATCTGTAAGCGAACGATACTTAGGGACCATAGTCTCAGGCAGTTTTAGTTCGTCCAAAAATTGTACAATCCTGGTTAAAATCAGGGCTGGTGTCGCATTTCTTAGGTAGAATATGTTGAACCCTTCATCCTGTTTGCCGCCATAAACCCTTTGCACCTAAAATCGAACATACAAACCTGTCATGATCGTCTAAAGAGGATTTAACACTTATTAAAATCGTTTAATTTCGAGACACTGGAAGAGTTAGGGAGCTCAATAAATCTCACAGCCGTAGAGATCAACGAAAGTAGGTCAATTCTGAACGAATTAGCGATACCACAGGCGAGACCTATGTCTCACCACAAACTATTTTCCACCTCGCTCCTTCTTTCGCTAAGCAAGGAACGGCGTTTAATGAGACGCTCACTGAAACTGAAATAGGCTGAGTAGTGTGCAGGTGGACCCGCTACACCGCTAAGAACAGTTCACATTGGAACACACTGCCCAGCTTCGTGATCACAACTGAACCGGTTGAGTGGTTTAAAAATTTAATTTCACGAGCACGTATGTGAGAGACAGTCTACACTACAAGTTTCCTAACCGTCATTCTGGCTCAGTCCCACAGGTCACTAGATGTGTATTTCTGTTGTTTCAGTGTGTTTCAATGTGCATTGCTGATACGCCACAAGCCTTATTCAAGTTTCATTTTGCTCACTTCTATTTACCTTTCCTTTGCATTCAAAATCCACCCAACACATTTTCTGGAGACAAACAGAGAGGTGGGACATTTGCAGATCCTCTTCTTTCCATTAACAACTTAGGAACCTATGAACTTATGCTCAGAAGTACACTTGTGGACAAACTAGTGAACAGGAACAATTTACGTTGGTTAGCTTACGAGTGCCTGATATGAAGACAGTATGCACCCAGCACATGCATCATTTCGGAAGTTTGCAAGCGCACATGCTGAATGTTCTCTTACACCGAGTGACCGAAAAGAGTGGTATTATTGAATAATTCTCTGTACCGAGTGGTCATGTAGACTTTGTTGAATACGACTGTTTCATCTTGTCAACAATGCACCTAGTCAGCGCAGTCTGCTGACCATGGAAGAACGAAGTTTGACAGTGGACCGGATTGTGAAAGGTACACTGGTCGGTCACGATTAGGCCGTAGGAAGAGTGAACAACCGAATTAATAATGACAAGGGCACTTCTGTAGTGCAAGATGATAGAGATTCAGTTCATACACGAGTTGCCAGCTTTCCAGAAGTTCGAAACACACAGCACATCAGCCTAAAGTCGATTGCTTTAGGTTACAATTAGTGATTGACCTTCTGTGAGGCTATAGAAACGATTATCGCAGGGATTTTTGGAAAGTGAGTTCAATCCCCGTTTTCCACAAAGGTGGAGTACTTTTAATGAAATGACATTGGAGTTCAGATCTGATATTATTTATTACAGTAGAACTTGTTTGCTTACATACGAAGGACCTAAACGAACTGGGTTGCCATACAACTATAATCAGACAAACTCCGGATATTTCGTAATTGTCAAAGTGTTCCTTTAGTTGGGCTTTTGAGGCAGCAACTGGCATCAAACAGTGTCAAAAGATGCTGCCCCAAAACAACAAACTATTGTACCATGCTGTTTTGTTCAACAATATCAGTCATTCACCCCAAATATCCCGGAGTAAGATAGGTTTTGTTAATTCTAAGTGAATTTGTATTCGACTGTTGGGTAGTTCGACACTTTTGGTTCCATCACACAACATAAACGGTATGGTGCAAACACTGTTTCCTGATATCGTGACCGCACCATAATTCTTTTGGATACGGAATTCAACGTGAACAGTGAATGTATTGTAACATAAGTCATCCATTCCTCACACACAATGACCATGTAGACGAAAAATGTTGTGGTACAACCTGGCAGGTGTATGTCAACAAACAGACCTGTTAAATCCCCCTGCCGATTTAAAATAATCCAATCAGTAACACGTAATCGGTAATTGCAATAACGTTTATTCAGATGGTGGGGTTAACCGGACTATCTCCCAAGTGCAAAAAACGTCTGTGAAGACGATTGAATGGAGTGGCTTTTGTACGGTAAGGTTTGACAAAATTGCAGTAGAAGTGTTCACTCATCTTGAATATGAGTTAATTGGATAGATAAATTATTCGGCAGAAAGGCTTTCAAAATGGATTAACCAGACGTGAGTCCATAAATAGCCATCAGTCAACGGAAAATGAGCTCATTAAAGCGACCATAGTGCAGATGGCGATGTCAGCGTATCAGACAATACCAAGAAAGAAAGTTTTAGTAGATGAGCAATGATAGTTTTTTTAAAAAAAGAAGAAAACCAGCATTTTACTAATTTCGTCATGGTTGTTTAGCGTACTCAGCAACAGATAAATTAAAGGCAATTTTTAGATCGCCTTTATACATACAAATTAAAATTGCTTCAACGAATTCATCGTCCCATATCGATGGGACTGCAAAACGACGAACGCACCAAACAAACTTAAGCAACTCCAAAAGTATTTCCGTTTGGTAATCAACAACCCTTTAACAGACTGTGCCGTTCAAACTTCATCATTTTTAAAATACTGAACAGAACGTTGTGTTCTGGGACCGCTAGTCATTCTGTTGGTACTCAGAAAACTTTCTCCACTATCATCGTGGTTGGTGCCAAGAAGCGAAGTAATCAACTAACATTTTCACTTGTAAACCTTCGTAGTATACAAAACGGACGCCAGATAATTGCAAGACTATTATTACGGTCAGTGAGATTTCTCCTTTCTTTTACTGAATGTATTCAAAGTTGTTAATCACCTCATTCGCAATAGAAAATATCATGGTTCAGTTCTGCTAAAAGAGAAACCTTGGGTGGTTGGAACCGACGTGTGCTTTCTGTCGGTGAGCCAGAGACAAACGCGGTTAAAACGGGGGAGAGAATGTCAATACCAATTTTGTTGCAAGTTTAGTTAAATCTGAATTATTAAATCCCATGATCTAAGTCATTAGCCCAGCAAGACGACACATTTTTCCACTTGTTAGCAGTTTAATTAGTGACGATACATGACCAAGTACTTGGAACGCCTGAATAAATAACGGTATCAGAATCACAGCAGTAATGTTGACTGCGCCAGTGGTACTGGATCGTGGCTGCTTGCCTAAACCAGTGTGACAGGTGCGTTTTCCCTGGAGGCTAACACCATAAGTGAGCTAATGCTTTTATGATTTGTTTTGTGATAGACTGTCAAATTTTCATTGACATATGGTATTTCCCGTGTACCTTGTGTCGCTGTTTGACACAACCATCTAAAAAGCTTGCCATCATCTGCTGTTGTAAAGTTCGATCTATGTTGTCAACGAATGTCATCATAACTGCGGATAAGATGGCAAATTTCTTGAGAATCAGAATGAACCATCTGATCATAAGTCGAAGTATACGAAGTGGATGTACGCGTGAAAGCCATTAATCAGAGTGCAATACCAGATTAAGTACGGCCGTTAACTTTCAGCTTTCAGCTCATCTAAAAGTAGAATTCAGGAACGTTTGCCTTTTTGATTTTTTAGAACAGGTACTCATTTATTTTTTTGTCCTTCACGATTTTCTGAGGTTCTATTCACGTAGCCACTAGGTATCGGAATCTAGTTGAGAAAGTTATCAGCTGTAGTGAACCCATACGTAGTGCATTTGGCCGGATATTTCCTGGGAGTTATCTGAGTTTATATTATGACAGCTATCGTGAATGTGTCCCTGTATTTCTTAGTCGGGTGCGTAAGGCACGAGAAGTTTTCCGGCAATTTCATCCCTAATGTATATGTTTACGGTAATCAAAACATAAGCAAGATTGACTGACACCTCAAGACGAGCAAAGCAGCATCCCAAACAAGTTACTTTTCCAGAGTTGAACAGTGAGTTGACTTGGATTGATGCTGTTAGATTGTGGTTCACTGCCATTAGCAGTTTTAAGAGAAAAGTGGAGCATCGAATATGGGTTCACGCACCTACACTGCTCAACTTATTCTAACAATTCATATCTGTCCTGGGTAACTCCCTTTAGTTGTGTTTTGGTGCCTTAAAGTCATGCACCCACATCTTTGTAGCGTGTTGTCCGCCCTTTTTCAACAGTGGGTCATAAACCGGAATATTTGCAAGTCCATTACATCGAATCCGATATTGTCGGTGATAGACTTCAGACCGGTGTTTTGTTCAGTCCTTTCGAATGGTGCCTTCATTTCTCATGCAAGCAGCCAAACAAATTGCGTGTCTACATTCTACCACTCTTTTCTGCGTGTTGGCCTCAGTTTATTCCGGCATAAACTGGTTTTCATTACGTCTGTGTGGTAGAAAATGTCGATTTTCCAGCTGTTTTACACCCAGGCTTGCTAGTGGGTGGCCGAATGAGCACGGTTGAGCCACGGCACCGATTACCAGCCTATTGGGTTTATTAGGTCAGTCCTGACCACAGAACGAATGGGCCACGTAGATGAGTACATAGGACACAACAGAGCGCAAATATTGATGTTTCAATTCGTAGGTATGTGTCCATCACACAGTGTTGATGGTTTGTTCGGTCGACGGGTCAAGAGCTACGATCCCTTATTCTAACCGGCAACATTCACCAACACTCACTTGGTTCAACCATGATTTGACGACTTAGTGTTTGTATACTTCTATAACAGATGTGGCCAAGTAGCAGAATCACTCATATCACGTTTAAGCGTTAGTGATACGGGGAAAATTTCTCTCCTACATTTTTAATTGCGGTGGCCTATCCGGTCTATTTAGTTTCACCATCCGGAGATTGTTTTGTATGTGTTTTTACCGACTACTTTTTTATGCCCGACCTTTTCCGCTACCTTGACGTGGTGACCAGGATTGCGTGCTGCTTAGATCCGGCGGGCTGTGCTGACCAGGACATCGCTCCTTGTGGGTTCAGTCACGTCAGATTGGTCAAAGGGGGGAAGGCAAAAAAGGCAGATAAGCTCGTTGTGGGTGGTGCCCCTGTGCTGTTGTGGTTCGGTCCGGCCTAAAGTTTGTTCTTGCCTGGTCCGGTTTTGTTGTGAATTGTTTATCTCTGCGGTAGTATTGTTCATAATGTGTATTGACATTCTAGGTGGATGGCTTTCCAACCTGCTTGTAGATACAGCAATTTGGTGGCTGCTCGTGGTCGACGTAGTTCCGTTTGTGTATGTTCATATGTGTCCCCCACTGTCTTGTGCGGTACACAGGGGACTCATAAGTACCACAGGTTGTGATGAAATGACTACATGACGTTACGATGTGTGTGGCCATGAAGGTGTTGGCCGTTTGGGATTAGTAGGTCACCAACATACCCATAATGCGCTCCCGGCGAAGAGTCGACGAGTATATTAGGTTCAGTTGAGTTATTTCCTTTTTTTTCGTTCGCGTCAACCAACGACTACTATCGTTTGGAACTCATCCACTCCCTTTTTCAGAAATCTGGAAGTCTGTGGCCCTCTACCTTTCATTTTCTTCAGCTTTGTTGTGACGATTGTTTTGTCTATTTTCTTCGGATCCAACGCTGCATTTTGCTTTTCCTCCATATCTTCTCTAGAGTGCACTAACATATGCTCATCTAGTGAGCCACTTCTTGCATTACACTTTGAACATTTTTTCTCTCACAGCTTAGTTCTTATCAGCGGAGTCTCCCTCTATCTCTGTTTCTTTCTCCAACGATAGGGGTTTCAATTTCGAGCTAGCCTATCAGTTGGTTAACCAGCATTGACCGGCTGAATACAAAGGCCTCACTCACACACCTACCAGTCTTCTTCCTTCGGGTTTACACTGGAGACGTAATGTGTGAGTGGAGATGCGAGCGGTGCAGCGCAGACCATTTGCGGTGATAGATAAGCGCAGGCGTCCTTTGGCCTCGGTTATTGTAAGAAGCTAATCGGAAGGGGGGTTACCAACCGCATTACGATATGAATGTAGCGTTTGTAATTGTGTAATGCCAGTGGAGAAGTGGTATCATTATTGAGGTCTGGTTTAATCAAAACTAACTAGTCGTACACTGCTGCCTGACATGGCCTTGATGAAAATGTGATGGCTCTGTCGTAAGGTGGCGCTGTTACTGGGGTTTGACTGTAAATGTTTTCGACACTCTGGACAGGAGAAGATGGAGACATACTGGGAAGCTGGTCGAAAGTCTACAACCGTGAAAAATGTTGGGGATTTCCGTTAACTAGTGTCACGTCGGGCAGAGCAAATACCGTTCATCACACAAACTGCATCAAAACCCATCCACGTGTTTGGACGAAGCGGTTTACCTATAAGGATGTCCAACCCACACTCTAAGGGCGTAAATAGTTAATTTTCTGTATTGCCGGGTGCTATCACCGACAATAAAAGAGTAGTCCATGAGGCGGTATTACCGATTCGATTGTTGCCTTCCAGCAGGCACGTAAACATCTAAATTGCGACAATAATAGATATCCGTAAGACAGACAGATAAATACGAATGTTGCAAGCAAAGAACGCGGATGGCACACAGGGTGGTTATTCAGAAAACGAACACGGGTTATGCGCTTCAACATGACATTAAACAAATCCACGGACGTTAATGTTCAGTTCCTTCTGCTCTATTACTGAATAACAGTGACGTGAGCAATATGGTGTGACCGCTAGTCCCCGGTACAATAACAGTTCGAAGGCCAATAAACCGCGTAAGCTAACGGATTATGCACACGCAGTGATAATTAGTTCATTTTTTGCGATAGTACGAGGAATTCTTTGTTCAACTCTCCCACCAACATGTTAAGTGACTTTACCGGTTAACCAGTAGAACTTGTGCTTCATATTTTGTACTGAGTAAAGTCGGTTTCTTATTCACGTGTTATAGAATCACTGTCTACTGTGTCACTGTCACAGGAACTTCCGGGGTATGTCGTCAGCCAACCGTTGTCGTAGAACCGATGTGTTCTGTTCGTCTTGGTGTTACGATAACTTCAAGTGAACTGTTATATCTAGTCACTGACAGAGTTTCGATAGGGTACTGCTATGCAGAGTGATCTGAAGTATATGGCCTTGAGTGTCACTATGCGACGTCAATTACATTTGAGAAGTTAAAATACTCACTGATTCAACAACACTTACCCCGGCAAATGTTGTACTAACTGCCCTGCCGGTTTGTGGGCTAGCTATATCAAGTACCATTGGTCATTCGGGACGCGAGGGTTGACTGACAAAAAGAATATCTAGACTGACTGAGTTTGCGCATTAGACTGTTATACGACATCCCTGTGAACTCGAGTTGGCACAGGCCGGATAAACAGATAGAACACGCTGATGGTCATATTCTCCGAACACTATCATTCTTGTCCCAAAATGTTAGACGAACAAAGTCATGTTTGAGATACAGCTATCTACCGAGTCGTTGATAGTCACGTACACAAACTAGATGGTATGTGGTGAACAATTTTTATCTAGCAATTGCAACTCGATTGTGAAATTCTGTTGTTGTGAGAACTGGTCAAATTAGTCCAAGCTACCTACTTGACCAGATCATCATACATTCATGGACCGAAAATGTTCAAATCCAAAATGTTTGATCGTAAATACGGAAAATACGAAAGCGACTTCATGTAATACCAACAGGTAACTTGATACGGCTGTAAGCTATACCAATAAGTGACACGAAGGGGTAACTAACATTAAGCGTATTAAGCGTTTAGCTCAACTGTTATGAAGATGTTGAGAATAGTCGTAGTACAATGCTTGTCACTGTATTCAAAAGACTGTTATGTATTTTATGGAGCAGGAAACTAACCCCGGGCATTAATTCCCTTCACTTCCTCGTTAATCAAACACATCGCATGCTGTAATTTGCAGGTAGGTACTCAGTAAACTGGGTGATGATAGATGGAATATCACACTCAATTGGTAGAAGCTTTGACAACTGAAAGCTATTTATAAACTTCGCCATCGCAAAACTGGATACAAGACTTCAGGTTCAGTCCTGCTAGAACCCACTAATAGTGAGTCCTCCGGAAGGCCGAATTCCCTGCTCTAGCACTTCTGACTTTGCAGTCATCGCCAGCGAAAAAACGGTGGTCATTGGCTAACACTGGCTGTCATTAGCCAACGTATGCCCAAAAAACTCTAAATTAGGAAGACAAACACACAGCTTACTTACCATCTCATGTTTTTTCCTATGGCTGCTATTCCTAAGAAAAACCCGGGAATGAATTTCATAGTTCTGTATAAGATTCTGTGGACCGTTCTCTAAAAGCGAATACAGATAGTTCCTTCAAGTGCCCCAAAAGATTACTTGTGGCATTACTTTCTTAGGTTGGCGGTAACACTCCTTGAGTATAAGGGCGAGGATACAAGAGGAGTGGAATAAGAAATTGGACCAAGCAGGTTGGGGGAGGATTAGTCAGTCCCCCATGAATTGGAGATGTGATTCATCAAAGGTGACAGTCAACCGGGTGCTGGTAAGCCGACATAATTCCAGTTCACGTGGTCCTTCTAGCCAGTTATTCAACAGAAATCTTACACAGTGTTCGGCAGGTTTAGCGTCACCAGAATTCTTAAAGTTACAATGATTCTGATCAAAAGTCTGTCGATTCGAGTTAACACGTAGTAAGTATGTATTCCATCAAGACGAACAGACAAGCTGACCACTACTCACAAGCGAAATTTCAGGAGTGATAATTCAGCCACATCTACTGTGAGGTCAGTGACTGAGTGGACGATGCGGTTTCCCCGTGAAAGTGTGGCGGGGGGTTCAAATCCTAGTCGTGGAGAGGGCATGGACTACTGATGGGCTCTATTAAGAGTGGAATTCGGAAGGAGATGGCTGGAAGGTCTATTTGAATGTAGAAGTTGCGCTCAAACCTTTGTACCGTTCAAAGTGAAATTAGCCAAATTTCCTACCAGCCACCAGCAATGCGATTGCAAAAAACTCTGCTATAATGTTCATGTTTGATAATGTTTACAACTTTCCATACATTGAACAATATGATCAGTTGTCATTGTCGTGATTTTATTCATCAAGAATGAGACAGCGGCATTGATTTTTGGAAGTCATGGAGACAGGGGTGTGGTGAAAAAGTTTGGGAACCGCTGACTTATACCCAGCATACTTTTAAAGCAAACATTTCAGTGAACAGTTTTGTCGATGTTAGTGATAGTTTACTGGACAGTGTTAATACCGTAGTAAACGGGTCTAACTCATAAAACCTACAAGATTCACTCCGTTCTAGCCCAAAAGTGAGTTTCCGTTTTCTACGTCAATCATTGTGAACAGCATTGTCCATCCTGTTGGTAGAATGATTACTTCGGTAAAACAGAGTGAATCCCTGAAGGTAAAACCAGGGGTTATTTTGCACTCATTTACAAAACCATAATATCATCAACATTTTCACGTAAATTCACTATAACAACTCGCAGACTGCCTAGCTTCCGTGTATAACTAACTGAGATCATTGTATGTCTCGACGAATCTCCGACAAGAACAGGCTGTGCCGAATACCGAGTATGATGATTCTGTCTTTCAGGTTTCATTGGTTCGGACGTACCTTACGAATGCCAACACGCAGTTGGTTCACGGTTCGTTCTGTTTGCATGTGTTGGGTTGGGCTGGAAGCCACAGGTTTGCGCTCAGCATAATCTTTTGGTTCGAGATAGGATGGTATTAACATTGAACTTTCTTAAGGAATTTATGGCCCCCTGGTAGTGATAAAAAGTGCAACAAAAGACTTTGATTGATGACGTTGTTTGATGTAGCGAAGAACTGGCGTTCATGTTGCTCGTCTGCGTATGCACCGGTTAAATATCTTTTCTTTGTTCCCTATTCAGTTCATTCTCTTTTACCGCATAAGACCTCCAATATTTCCTCTCATTCATTTTGTCTTGTTGCCATTATACTTATACTTATCAACATAACAAAATGATCCCTTACGTGGTAACATTTTAAGCCTAGCTAGGTAACAAAGAAAGTGGCCAAAATTACCAGAAAAGAATTAGCGTACCACTCCGGCATTCGATTCACCGGACGGAGTTGGTGTAGCTAGCGTCCGCCACTCTAATCCGGTTTTTCAAAGTATCCTTTTTGACACGTTCCTCACGACTGAATTAAGGCGAGTTGTACTCCGATTAGGCCATCCTCTTCTCTAAGCATCTTTCTGCTACGCCTATGGAGCCGTTGCATTTTTGTATTCGCATCGAATGAGTGTGCCATAGAGAGTCTGAATCGAGTTTATGCCAGGGGCAAGGGTTAGTCATTCCTATATGTGTTTAAGTTTGTCCACTGTTTTGGCATAAAAGTATCCCTTTTGCTAACCCACGACAGTCAGTGCACGTAATTGCCATTCAGAATGCAAACCAAACCAGTGGTGAACTATTATCATTGATCCTTTTTAGTACAAAACACCTCATCTTACGGCAATTTGACAAAAATATCCCTCTAACGCCCGTTGTCTAAGTCCTGTGGAAGTTGGCGTAGCAAGCACTGGTTTCAACTCCGAACATATCTGTTAAATTCGACACTAATCGAAGAACTCTGCGTTTGTCTGCTTCGTCCCATGCGTGAAGTCATGGATCTCTCAGGATTGACTAACTTCTGAAATTGCTTGGTGATAGCTAGTATGCTATGCTATGTTATAAAAAAGGTGGTGATGCCTATTCATAACCACAAAGTGTTATTCCGTGTGGTATGGCCGAATTAGAAGTAAAGCAGTTTCACTAACTGGTTCTGTCTGAGGCCAAGCTAACTACTTGCCCACCCTCGGTTTATCGATTATTTACCACGGTGCTCACATTCAAGTGTATGTAGGCTCTTGGAATGATAAGAGCTTTTTGTCACGCAACGATCTTTCCAAAGTTTATTTGGCTCATAAAAGTGTGTATGCTTTTAAACATGAAGATGACATACATTCGTAAACTGTGTTATGGTTTTATAATGCACAACTTTGTAATTTGCTCAGTCATTCCAGCAAAAATAAACGTATACCAACCAACTGAAAGAAGTTTGTGGCCGCTTGCGAATTCGTAAGTTTGGAACTAATTGTAAACACTTGATTAGTTGGTCCGCTGGTATTTTTTCACCCTTGATCTATAAACTTCATCGGGTCGAATGCCTACAAGTTCTTCTGAATATATCTGCCAACTAACATTTCATTCTTTTATCGTATAACGATTTCAAGTAGTTGGACATAACGATTACGTACTTTGAGAAGTGCGACACCGAAGTTAGTTGCAGGATATCGTGCGGCCTTTTTTGTCTGCGGCGGGTAGTGTACAAGTCACAGTGACAGAAGGATGCATTTTCAGACAACCTGATGATCGACGCTCACTAGGCCCCAAAAGTCACACCGTCCAGATAAAGGCATTCGCGTATCAGATACCAGTATAAAAATGACGAATTCTGTTTTACGGTAATGGTCAGCGCTCAGAACGTTCTCTTCTTATATGGCGAAAGTTTACTGGCTTATTTTCGAAAGGCGGTTTTACCTAGTTGAAATCGTCAGACTGCCACTCCGTGTGCCATGGCCAAGAAGTGAATACTGCCCACTCTGTGTGACAATATACACATTTCCCGTTAAGAAGTTATCGCTTATTATTTTCGGAAGTCACATGTTTAACACTGCGGTATGTGTTGCTTTCAACAGAGCGGAAAGATGACATATGTCGCCAAGTGTTAGCATTTTGTTCACTCTCATCAGTTGCAGACATAAAACTTACCAGTTATATACACGACAGAAATAAGGACAAACAGAAACTAGACACCTGTACAAACACATCAAGTAGTGTTATGCAAACCAATAGGTTGCCTCAACAACTGTTGTGCGCGCAACGTCGACCGGTATGTTCAAATGTGCGACGGTCCGAACATTCTAGCTACAACCGAGTGGTTGGGGTTTTGTGTTAGAAATCAAGACTGAGCTCTTAGGTATGGTGATTTAATTGAGCATAACTTGAGTTGGCTTCGGAAACAGTTTGACCAGAGGTTAAATCCTGATCCAGAAGCGCGTACTTAATAATAGGGAGTTTCGAAGAAATTGAAACTTAAAGAACATCCTTTATCTTGTTGTGGGCTGATCAAACATATTGTTAGAAAACAAAATATGCGCACGTACACTCATCTCGTTTAACTCCTGTGCAGTATCGGTGGGCACCGTGGTTTGAGCTGCTGCTTCTGTCGATTGTCCACTTAATAACAACTTATCAAACAGGTTTGACGGTAGAAAGAAAGGAAGCTAACCGGAAACTCACAAAAAAGAAGGGCAGTCAACAGTCTTTGGGACACAGGCTCACCACCAAATGTCATAATGTCATGCGTAGGAGCGCTTCCAAACCGCCAGAAGCATGTTCATGCAGTCTCCAGTCCGGCATACTTCACCAAATTTCGCCCAGCGGAGCAGCCAAAATTTTCACCACTCGTAACCTTGCCATTGCCTGATTACCCAGTGGGTTTCCCTCAACAACAGCAGCGTATGGTGTAGCAGACGTTCCGCCCCAGCGTATGAACCAGTCAAAGTAGACTGAGCATTGCCGTTACTTTTGCAATAGGGAGTTTCTTCCCGGTGTCACTTGGTTCATGTGACACTTGACACAGAAGAAGGAAACGATGGGCGGATGTCGGGAGTTTACACACATCCTCCGCTCAGACAGGTCCGGAATTGGATCTACAGCGGGAGATAGAGTGCATATGCGTCATGTAACATGCACCACGTTTTTACGAAGGCCGGCCGATCATAAAACGTAACATTTTGGTTACTTCTCATTACACCCGGTAGGCAGCACTAAACCATTTGAGCAGGTTGCCAGCGTTGGCTCACAGTTTACTATCAACCGGTAATCAGTTCAACTAAAAATAATTAGAAAACAAATGGGTTTCGGAGTCACCGAATAAGTTGCTCGCCCGGCGGACAAACCGAAAAATACTAAAGTACTCTGAATCACGTCATGTCAACACGATAGTAACCGGCACACAAATGATGACCTTTCGTACGTCGTTTAACCCAACGGTAACGTTCAAATGACTTGCGTGTCATGTAATTACAGGTTTCATCATGTGTCGAGTCTTTACGAACACGCCTCTTCAATCATGGACCGAAGGTAGGAAAGGGGAAGGAAGAAGACTCCATCAACATAATGAGCTGTAACCTGTTGAGACAAGCCCATTTGGCTGAGCCATCGTGCGCCCTTCGCCTGGTTCAAATTGGAGGGTTAGCAACCCCGGCCTTGTTACTAGCCCATGGATTGCGTGCGAGCACAAAGGTAAGATAAAATTGTTCGGAGATGTTCGATTGATCCGTGATCAATTTTCGTCTTAGTTCACGCAGAACGTCAGATAGTTAAAACGATCAGCTCCGCACGGTTGGGCAAATTTAGCTAGCTTTGTTACATGGACTAATAAGTAACACGAATGTCGTTATCACATACACTGTGGATACGCACTGCACAATCAAATGTGACGTAACAACCGATATGTTTCAGTGAATTCTTCAGTATTCCTCGATAGATTTCAATAGTTGGGCAAAGCACAGAAAGTGTGATGAGTTAAGTAGTAAATGTTTATTGCTCCTAATTTGCCACAATCACGGTCAATATCAGAGTTACTGCCACTCATTGAGTATACAGACCCCGTTGACTTCAACCACACATCGTTCTGTGCGCTCGACAAGCGTTAATGTTATATGCTAACACCCGGTTTACGAATTAGCTTTGTCGGTTATTTTAGAATCAGTTGGGTCCCACATTCCTGTTGCGATTAATCGTGGGTGATGTGCATTTTATATGGACAGCCAGAATCTCCCAGTATTCATCAGTAATCACCACTGGTGTTAAGAGTATTCGCAGTAAACGGGCACTATAGTAGTGATAATTTCCTACCGAAAAGAAGCACCAGAATAGAGTTATGTTCTTGTTAGATACCGTCAGTAGTGCATATTCGTTGCCATGGTGGGAACTAGTAGTCTGATCCCGTTTCCATAGAACAATCGTGTTGACCACTGAACCAGTGGATTTACATTAGGTAAGACCGAAGTACCACGTGCTAGCGCTCAGCGACGCTTACTTGTGAGTAATGCCCAGATTGTCTGATCTCCTCGAGGAGAAACAAAGTAACCATTTGCCAGTAACCAAAATGTACAAGTGTAGTGATTTATATGGTTTCCAGTTGATGAGATGTTCTAGTCATGAAAACATTCATTAGAATTAACAGGACAGTTACTCTGTCTCCTTGCTAGGCGGTCCGACAATCTGTGCATTACTCACGGACGAGTGTGACTGAACACTGACATATGACAATTCAGTCGTGTCTAGTATGAGGGCGCTGACGATGTGTTCAACACGGTTGCCTCATGAAAGCGTGCCGGGAGATCAAATTCCGGCCGTGGCAAGTATGTGCACTACTGATGAGTTCTAACAAGAGGTTAACTGGAGTGTTGCGCTTTTCTTCACAAGCAGCTAACGGAACAGTGTATGCTGGTGCGACAGCTACAACCACCTGTCAGTGATGTCTAAATTACTGAAAGCGAAGTTCCCTGTTAATCACAGGTTATTCCATAGCACTTCAGGGATAATTTGAATTGACCGTAAGACAGTTTCCATAATGCATCTGGCCTATTTTAGACTAAAACTGTAAGTAATGGTTTTCCGGGTTATGGTTTTCTGCCACTCCATTTTAACTTCCGTACCCTGATTGGTACAAACTTGAACTAGACTAGACAGTGCCAGAGAATACGCCGATGGTGATGTTTTGGAGTTGTGTTGGTTACAGAATGTGTAGAACCATATTGAACGCCCCATGAACTGTAAATCAGTTGCACATGTTGCAACTGTTGAATAGCCATGGTTGTCAGTCAATACAGAAATGGACACAGCCCAATAATCACCGTCAGACTAGAGAACACAGGAAAACTAGTGTACCGTTTATACAATACAACGCAGCCGGGTTGGACTGCTTAACTTGTGAGAGACCTGTTGACAACTGACTAGGGAAGACGTGTAAATGGATGAAGGTACAAAGTGAGTCGATCAACCGATATGCAGGCTGATGTATAGAGCTCGTAATGGCTATACTTCAAAAGCCAGAGACATCAGTCAGTAAACCATCTGTTCCAAAAGAATGATCACTTTTTGTTGAATGCGATACAGTGGAGTGTCGTCCTAACGCAGATTGTGGGACCAGAACGTACTCAGTTATTTCCTTATGACAAATAACTAATGGAATTTGCTAATTATTCAACTTAGGTAGCGAGGTTTACCATATCATCGTATCACCTTGGCTTGATGGACGCATTGCGATTTCTCTTTTTCGCGGTCAGTAGCACCAAAAGACCCTTAAAAACACCTCATTACGAACCCAAAATCACTGCACATACAGTTAATATACCTACAACCGAAGATGTGCGCAACTTTACGAGTTTCATTTTAAGTTCAGCATTGTGTAGAAGAGAATCGATGCCTCACTTCGCTCAAAAGTTACACATGAATATCACACAGTCCAATATGCTAGCGGTATCAGAACTAACCCATTCCACAATATTCTTGTCTGCCACAAATTCCTCTGGTGACGTCTAGAAAATTGTCTACGGCGGTGTCATTCGGACTGACAGCTCATTCAAAATTGTGAGCAAGAACACCGAGTACATGTGGTTTCCGATTTTGAGCTGACTGTGCAGTGATATCTTTTGCATGAAAGCCGAGGTAATAGGAAAATCTGGAACATTCTTGCCTCGCACTTGTCTGAATGAAGATGACAACCGGGCTGATATATTATTTCTATCCGGAGGAATTACGTTACATCTTTATGTGTGCATACAACAGACCATGTGTACTTCAATATGACAAATCAAACGAGATACCAGAGAAAGCCACATGTCGGACTTCACAACCACTGTCAATACCCTAGTAGCGACAGCCCTACAAACATTTGCTGCTGAATCCAAACCAAATGTTTCAGTCTTCCTACAGCAACAGCCCCATAAATCTGTAGTGTCCTGCTGCGTGACGTTGAGTACACAACGTGTAATGCCGTCACCGGATCTCATTGGATTTGCGTCATCATTATGTGACGTGCAATGGACGATGCAGACTTCTCGCTTCTATGCCTGGCTCTGCCGTCATGTGTTTGCGTGACTTGTTTTTGATCAAATTCAAGATATGCTCCGTGACTCTGGTTCAGAATGGGTACACAGTTTTGTCCGCATAGAATCCTCCACATCTACACCAGTGTTAGGTACCAAGATACGAGTTATTTTACATAGGGCGTTGGGATGCGAATTGCCTTGAACAGGACCATTAGGACAACCGCACTGTACGGTCTTGCCACAGGAATAGCTACACGACTCTGGATTAGCTGAAATGCATCATCACCCTCATATGGAAGGCGAAGGAATATTGTTTATTTGACACTTTATCAGGTCAAATTCTCATGTCACCCGCTTTTAGTGTTTTCCAGCAAACGGTTTATGGTAAACGTTTAGCAATGGATGGTTTCTAACACAGCTATATCCTCCTGCATCTTCAGTGCAAATACGTCTAACGCAATCAAATGATATACACATCACATTTTGTTCATGGAATCGATGTATAAAACTTTCGAAATGTGCTTTTGTGATGGATACATCGTTGAATGGAATCACGTGGATGTCTCCTGGTGCACGTTTTGTAGAAGGTTATACTGTTTTGCTTCCCGCCTTCCATACTGAAATATATGTTTGGGTGTAAATACTTCATTCCATCCATTAGACTCTGTGCCCGCAGCTGACCGGCTGCTATGAGAAACACAGCATCGGCATATCGTTTGCAAAATCGTGCTGAAGGCAACTGTTCTGTTATCTCTTGTCTAAGCTTAGCTTTGAAGATGCGTGCAAAGGTATGGCCAAGTGGGCCACCTACAGCTCATGAAGATTGAACGAAAACTGTCCGAACCTATATCTTACAATACCTATACATTGTCTTCTTCATAAGCTCAAGATATTCAAGCCTGGCGATCCAAAATTCGTTGGTACCTTAATCCATTTCAACAAAGCAGAACAGATGACTCGACTAATATGTTGTGTGGAATAGCTTGAGTTTTCTGGTTACGCTTTGGTTCACTGGTCAGACTTTAACAATTGTATTTGTTTGTAACTAAACCAAATCGCCCATTAAGAGCTCTTTTGCAGTTTTATGAAAAGTAGCACTTCTGTGTGAGTTGAACATCACCGACAATTGATCGCAGCTGCTGCGTTTCCATAAACTTTGCAGTTGGCTCCTTTCGAACAGAAACATTAGATTCGAGTTTCATTCCTGTTAGGGATCGTCGGTAGTGCACATCCATTGTGACGGTCGAGACTATGAATTTAACCATGCTTTCATGAGGCAACCGCATTGACCATTACGCCATTGACTTCACATCGTCATATGCGAAGGCTCAATCACATTCGCTTGTGAGTAATGCTTGGTTTGCCCGATAGCTTCTACAGCCAATTGGAGCTAACAGGTCAGTTACTGTGGTGATGGGGTCACTGTTAGATCCATTGCTGATAGATATCTTTTTGGCTGCGCTTCACAGGATTATTGGGCACATCACATTCCACTAGTGATGGGTGGACGATATCATTTGTGTAGTTGACGAAACTGTGAATCTAGTTAACCTACGTGCTGAGGCGAACAGGGTGCATACTATTCTCGAATTTACGGTTGAGGCCAAGAAAGATGGGCAGTCTTTCTTGGATGTGACTCTGAATCGTCGTCCGGACGGTTCACTTCGGAAAGGCACTCACAGGAGGTGGACCTGAATGGGCCGCTGTATACATTTTTTTCGGTTACGTACCCCTCAGGCAGAAAAGGATCCCGGTTCTTAGCTTGGCACACAGGAATATGCAGCTAAGTACTGATGTGACAACCGGACCAGAAATGACACTTTTGCAGTGTATATTCGCAGTGAAAGCTTACTCCCTAAACTGCTGATAGATACGTGGAACTGACGTCACCGAAGGTTAGACTCTGAGCTGTAGAAAGGAAGATGTTTTATATGACTTTAAGCCACAAAGGCAATGCGCAGGCTGAACTGGTGACTCGTAAATAGAAAACATCATTGAAAAGACCTACAGTGTGACAACTGCTAATCTTATTCAAATCCAACTCGGTAGCCGACACACGCCCTACATATCTTTCTTCCCCACTTTATACCTTGTCATTGCAGTCTCTCTGTCCGTTTATTCTCCGAGAGATAATGTTTTCCTTTTCGTGCCAGCCAATCAACTGTCTAACCAGCATTGACCGGTTGGACACAAAGGTCTCAGTAACTCAGCTACCGGTCTTACTCCTTCGGATTTCCACTAGACATGTGGTGTATAGGGGAGCCGCAGGTGGTGTACGGCAAGCCATTTGCAGTGAGGTTAAGCGCAAAACGTCTTTTGGCTTCGGTGATTGTGACAGGCTAATCCGAATCGGATGACGTCAGCAGTGGGTTTTTGCCTCTCAATCCTCTTCCGTCCGTCCGATTTCGTTCAGTTATGGCTCGTCAGGCCGCCTGTATTATCTGCAACCCACTAGCTTGGGGCTTTTCGGCGTAACTTCCCGCCGGGTTGAGGTATTCTACCGAGTGTTCTGTTACTCGCGCCAACTATTTAGCAATCCATCACATTATGAACAGTTTATAGCCATATCAATACCGCTATCAAGAGTAATATTAACAATCATATTGTGTCTTTTATTTCGGATAGGTGGAGTTACCTTCTAATTTTTGCCCATGAACTGGTAAACAACAAAATGCAGAAGGTAGAGACAATGGTTTCATGAAAACCGTTAAGATTAGCTGCGGAAAAAATTGTTCATATAAACATCTCTCTTTTGTGTCTATTACGTATGAGTCAGGAATTCCAGACTGTCTTACGCACTGACACACAGAAAAAGATTTGGGCAGCTTTTTGGGGTTGCTAGGGTATTCTTTGGTAGTTAATATTAGCTTGTTCACTGTGATGGGACGAAACGTGTTGAAATGTAAGGTGAACTTAGGACAAGTGGTGACTCATTAGTGTATGTCATCATAGCAGTCGTAACGGTGATGTATTTCTAGCCCAAATGTTGAGTGTACGTACGCAGGGGATTAATGGTGGCTGAATGAGTGGCACAGAACATGCATGGCTTATAAAACTTTATAAAATATATCGAAGAAACTGGAAGTCAAAGAGAATACGTACGACGCCTATCGAGACGTTTAGTCGACAGGCCTCAAGTTCAAAATGATATAAGCCCACAACTTGTCTTGCCCGTGGACAATCCTCCCTTGATCACGTCACCTTACGAAAGATCATGGAAAGGAGTGCACCACGTTGGCGAGTATATCCAACGCGATATGAATCTTCGAGATTACGGATTGTCGCCTGTTATGGCGCCGATCATTGCGTTATCCAGACCATCGTGTGTCACTATGGTGCATGGGCAAATAAACATGATCTGAAACGAAGCTGTTTTCCCCCCGGTTATCAGGATGGATAGCAGAAACCACAACCGGACGAGGTTCGAGATAAGCGCACGGGTTAAGGAGAACCATTCGCACGTACGCGAGCGGTCGGGCGCATGGTCCTACCCACCGTCATCATCGGACGTGGTCGCAGTGGTGCACATGTCGATCAGATTCACCAGGCCCACAATGTGAACGTGTACGCGAACAGCATGCGTCCCTCGGGTGTCGCTATCTCGTCCCTAGGGCATGAAAGTGACGAACATTATGCGGACTCCACATGAAACTGACTGATTCTGGTGACAGGTTAGGAGGACATGTGCATATCTCTAAACCTAACGAAGAAGTTGATAATACCAGATAGACAACTGCGAATGCACAGGCAGCGGAAGTAACAGCCAAGTCAATGCGGTTAAGCAGTCGGGAATTTGCTTGACATAAGTTGAACGTCACTCAAGTTTGCTAACATCTTTCGCATTCAAATGAACTTCCTAACAGGCTGAACTGTCTGAAAGAGTGCGAACTTGGATGTTCAGTTTGAATTAGACCACTGTTAAATCGCTCCTGGCGATTTAGAGCAATTCACTCAGTAACGCGTATTCGATGAGACCAATAACGCTTACTCAGACGGTCGGGTTAATGGGACCGCCTCCCAAGTCCAAGAAACGTTCGTAAAGACGACCGAATGAAATGGAATTTATACGGTATTGTTTGACAAAATTGCTATGAAAGTGTTCTCTCACACTGATTGTGAATTAACCGGATACACAGCTAATCCAAGAGAAAACGTGTTCAGAATAGATCAACCGAACACGAATCCGCAAATAGCCATCGGTCAAAGGGAAATGAGCTCATTAAAACAACTAGGATGCAGATGGGGGGGTAAGGGAATGTCAAACAATACCAAGAAATAAAATTCTGATAGGTAAACGATGATAGTTTCAAAAAGAAGAAAGAAAACATTTTCTATGCAGCTAATGATACGAAATTAATCATCATGAATGTTTACTGCACACAGCAAAGACAAATTGATGCAAATTTAAGATCGGTTTTCTACAAGAAAATCAACACATGCCTCAGCGAATTCAACATTTCGTATAACATCAAACAAGATGATCAACGTACCAAACGAACCTCAACAAACCCAACACTATCTATGAAGAACTTGAATTGGATCCACATTTTTTTGCGGGAATTTGTTGGTGATCTCAGTAAACGGTTGTCACTAAAACGATAAGCCTAATTTACGAAGCTGAACAACGACGTTCACAGTGAGCCATTTTCAAATGGTTTTGATGACTTCTCGAAAATTGACTCTAATAAGAATGAAAAATATCCTAAACTGGGATACGGAATATTAGTTAATAATGTGTCTATAATGGGTGTACTACTTTCGTTAAAAAGAACTCCCGCAGTGTAATTTAACAGACAATCGCCACTAGTGTTGATGGTTTTTTCCTTCCAGTTAGCAACGTTTCGGCCTTAGTGATGTCCCTTTCTACATGCACAACCCACTATTTTTTTTGAGTTTCTGATTTTTTTAACACGGCCAGCCTGAAGTCGAACACACCACGTTTCCCAAAGTCAGTCACTCGTAATGTGGCTAAGACGAACTGAAAGAGCAGTCTCCCTCTATACAGCCCACCCTCGGGGAAACCAAGAGATCTTTTTTAAAAATATTTTTCACTGAGAAGGCAGGAATGTTATTGCTTCGAAAAGATAACACAGTTGTTTATTGATAACGTCTCCAGTGCATCCACAAGCTTACCTGGTTCTTATCATGCATCGTTACTTCTTCACAGGAATACAGCACATAGTGGCTTGGTGAATAAATACCTTTGATGGCCTAGCTGATATTCAGCAACACTTTATATAGGCTGGTATCCTAAACAGCGAGTTCTTTTCAACTTCGCTCGTACAGTCAATGTTCATCCGTCAAGATATCTTCTTTTAGATGAGAGTTAGCAGAGCAAATTGTCCACATTGGAGCTTGCTACATAACATGGTATGCTATGTGACGCTCAGTACCGGCGGACGTAATATTTCTGATGCATTTATCCTCGTTAAACATTGACTAGTGTTCATCCTCTACTCATTGTTAGAAAGTAAGGAACTTGGCAAACCAAAGCGCATTCAGTGGAATCAAAATTGTTTTCCAGTGCCTACTTGAAAATAAACCAAATCCCGGACTACTCATCAGTAAATGATGTGTCGTTTTTGGATTTCGAACGGTCAACCTGTCACGGTAGAAAATGTCCTTATGCTTAGTACTTCAAGCGTTTCAAGTAATATCGACAGGAGGAGAATTCCTATTACAGTTGGACTCTTCGGACTGGCTCTTGTCATCTGAAACGGTAGCCAAGAAGCAGCAGAAAAGTCACAGTAATCAGCTTTACGTACAGCGTAAATTCCAATTCGTCAAAAGTATGTGAATAGTTGTGTAACAGTGTCGTCGAGCGAGACCTCATTCTCACAAGTACGAAGGTGTGAGCCTTTTTTCAGCGGCTATCACAATTACTCCTGCTGCGTAGGTCTGTACAACCAGCATGCAACCGACCCACTAATGATCCAGTGTACCAAGTGGCAACAGTCGCTCTGGGATGGAACAGCTAGAAGCCAATTATCCCCCCATGGATCAGAAAGGTTATCCCCAAGTAGTTAAATTATACTAGCCGTTGCACTCTGTGAGGAATATTCTTACTCTTAACCCGAATCACTGTGTGATGGTTCCAGAAATACACAAATAAAGCAATGGATTTAGTTCAATCCCACAGCTAGTTTCAATGCAGTAATAATAACACAAAAACTAAGCAAATCAGGTATTTATCTCCTGAGCGCTATTGCACAGCTTTTTGTCAATAGTGTAGTAAAACAACAGTGATGAGAAATGGGTTTAGTGACAAACATCATACACTGTCCCCGAGGTCGCTCGATAGTTCTATAGCACCAGATAGTTCACTTGAACTGCAAATGACAGTCTTTCAGTGCGTCCTTCTTGGGAGACCTTGCATGAATCTGACGTGACAGCATTTAGGAGTCGCGGCCTTTTGAACAATTTTGAAGTGACATACAACTTCTGCTTCGAAAGCTAGAATTTTGTTGCATGTTTCGAGTGCGCTTTTTCATTTTCCAGCCCTGTCGACTGAGTTATGTTTTTCTGTCAATAGTTGAACCCACTCTCGTTCAGATATTTTGCCTATTCCTAAAACTCTTGTCATTTCTGGACAGAAAATCTTCGTTCCACCTCATTTAGTCCATATTCTGAATAGCGTATGACGCATTGTCAATACAGATTTCCCTGTACCTGTATGACCAAATGACCTACTGAAAAAGGTCAGGAAAATGACCGACTGTTGAACGAATCAGAAGCAGAACAAAAGCAAATGAGTACAGTTAGTTCTGACTTATGCGTAGTAGATATATTGCTATCCAGAAGAAAACATTCCGCCGAATGAAATTTGTTACACAGCGTATGAAGGCACGGTGTTACCTAATGAAATATTAACGATGTAAAATGATCATATTAAAAACCGACATCAGCGAAAACTTAATAGTGAACAAAAACTGATATTTTGCGAGAATAAGGGAACTTCCCTGGATTTTCAAAGTAACCTTATTGCACACATTTTCAGTATATTGAACAGCTGATAAGGGTTTTCTATGATGCTGTTTTAAACTGGATTTGTGAGATTCAAATTCGACCCTTATTGCATCAGCCCATCTGCTGCAAAAATAACCGCATTAACAAAATGGAACTGTTTTTTAAATGTTGAATAGGCGATCACTAACTACTGAATCATTAGAGAGGAAAATTTGACCAAAACAAATATCTCGGAGTTTATAGTGGTTCGGGGTACCAATGAGATTGTCCGGTCACTTAACTAGTTCTTCACGTTATCCAAAAACAACCCGATTCCTGCGCGTAAAATAGCTATGTTTAATGTTCATTTGGTTTAATCACACATCTCTAACTGTGTTTACTTGTGGAACATAATAAAATTTGACCAAAACAAATATCTCGGAGTTTATAGTGGTTCGGGGTACCAATGGGATTGTCCGGTCACTTAACTAGTTTTTCACATTATGCAAAAACAACCCGATTCCTGCGCGTAAAATAGCTCTGTTTAATGTTCATTTGGTTTAATCACACATCTCTAACTGTGTTTACTTGTGGAACATAATTATACAAACAAGATGGAGCATTAACTTGTGGGACTGGGGGCAGGTCTGGATGCGATTTACAAATGGGACAAGGCGATCGACGTTAAAATCCGGATAAACCTTTTGGGCAAGCATGGTGTCTAAAATGTAGCAAATGTTTCGGATTGTCGAACACCACCGCTCTTCATGAGTAGAGCCAAACCCATTCTTATATGCTGGTAACTTGTCATGTTTTATTGCTGGATTTCCACCGAAGGATGCGTGAGTTTTATGACGGAATCTGTTCACTATATGACAAACTTGAGCCTGAAACTATGGACAAGGTCAAACGGAGCGGTTCCATACGGTTGCCTAGAGGTCAAGGAACAGCGACCGGGGAAAGTGTTCCGTACACAACAGGCGACCTGTTCGCTTCCGGTAGGATGACTGTTTAAATAGAGGTTGTACGATGAGGGATAAATTATAGATCATGATCTAATATAAAGATGAGAATAAGCGACAGGCGGGTGGTCAACATGAGCTCTAACTCACCGTCTCTAGCTTACAATCCGTGATACGGAAAAACGGCGAAATGGGCACGATGAGAGCGATTCTTGATGATGCGGGTTTACAGAACAGAGAATGAAATGCACTGGGCCGGAGATTAACGGCCATCAAGCGTTTGGAGGACGGTCAATAATGCCTCATCTGGTTTTATCGCATACGATGCTAACGAAATATACTCGCATTCATATTTTAAATGTGGTTATTGGATTTGATAAAAACAACATCCCCGTGAGGTTATCAACAAACTATGGTGAGCGAATTCGCAAATGTTGAAATCTGACTCAACTCGGTAGATTATTGATAACATGAAATCCACGTAGGACCGGGATGTTTTATAATGACAGATGGAGAGGTTATTGATCATTTCTATGACCTACATCTTTCCCATTTCAGACGGGAACTAAAGAACCGGTAGTCCAGTGCCCAAAAAAGTAGCAAACAGAGACAGTCTTTTCCAATCAATGTCCGACTATCTCTACATAATCCATGAGGTGAACAGGATACAAAGCACAACACCGAGGAGTTTTGACTTGAGGCTGGACACTTTGAAACCCAAACATCATTCCAACGCCAATCTCGTGTGGCTAGTGGAATGGTGAGTTTAAATGGATAGTGTTGGGGATGTTAAATACCCAAAAAAGCTGTCCACTTAACCGCTAATGAACATTTATTACTTTTGTAAATTCGAATTCCTTATTTTCGCACCACTATTACATCATCATTTTTATGTCTTGCGCCGATTTACATACTGGACGCTATTTCGCCTGTTATCGACCCAGGACGCATTTTACTGAACATTGAATGTTGAACATTATTCATCAGGTCGCTTGACCAGCTATCAATACGCAAGAGCTGCGCTTGTATTTTGTCTTCGGACTGAGACAGTAAAAGCTCTCTTTCTGGAGACCAGTGTTTTCCTTCATGGTCTACTTGGGTATCGGCTCTTTGGGGGTAAAACAGCGCGTACAGTATCATTGCGTCGTAGGGATCGTTCCAGCCCAGTTGTGTTCGCTCGGTCTCTCGTGATATAACATTTTCGTAGAAATCGGTACAGCTTGATTGCATTCGCTCGGTCGTTCCGCGTTACAACAGATAGTATCCATCCCACTCAAGAAAGAGGTGATACCTCACTAACATCAAACAGTTCAGCCGAAGCGTACTAGTTTTTGAAAAGTTCACACAACATTCTGTGTCTACAGAACAATAGTCCAAAAATTGATTTGCAACAACAGAAGTGATTGCAACCAGAGTACACATTAGTGTAACCTTTGTTGACTTGTCGGTATATTCGCTCAAATCGGTGGAAACCAACGAACTTGATTATACCCGAAAGACGACTAAACTCCGGGGACAACATTTTTCACAAGGGAACGATGGGCGTAAAACAACTCACAGAAGTCACCTTTGTTTCAGAAGCCTTCATAACAGGAAGACGTACCTTTCTTTCCTTCGTGTTTACGGTTTAATTTACCAATTTCAGTGTTTTGTTGTACTGAATACCTTGTATTTTATACATAACAAAAACTACTGAGTGAACAGCTCTGACCAGTTTCGAATTAAAATCATTACAGAACTTATCCTTTAAACTTTCAAATTCAGATGTTTCTCAGTTTTTATGATGCAGTGGATGTAAAGAAATGTATAACTTGGCTGAAAATCGATTAGCCTATTTCGGTGCTGCAAAACGTCGGAAGTTTACGTCCTTTTACCGTAGGGGTAATTGAAGCATTTTTAACTCCTGATCAATTAAACATTTTTTTGTAGAACCATCCTGCCTAATCAAAACAGATTCATCGTAGTATAATGCTTTTTGGTAAGAACCTATGTATACGTGTTACTTGATGCAATAGTTATCAACAACTTTGTTATATTCCAGAAAAGATGACATAGTCAGGAAAGAATTACATCTGACCGATGTGAAATTCGCAAAAATAGGACTTTCTTACAGTAATTGTGTGGATAGCAAACTTACTGGCTAATGTGAATCTTCGTCTGATTCAACTAAATTCATCTGGCGATTGTAGGAACGAATGGAAAAGAAGGTATCAACTCTGAGGCAAAAATCGGCCTTTAACTAAGTCATAAGGTATATATATATATATAATGAAAAACGCAATGATTTCAACTGTTGCTTGTAAACTTGCCAACTCTGGCACACAGGTATTCGAGCCTTAGGAGCGGATTGCAGACAGCTGAAGCTGTACAATCTACTCTCATAAACGGTTTTGTCAAAGTAGCTAGCGAGTTTATGCCTCATCCGTGCACAAACTTAGGTAGCCACTACTTTCAGTGATAAAAACAGTGTGTATGGCTTTTGGTCTTTCGTACAGCTCCATGAAAAATGTGATTATAAATTCACTTCTTTCAATTTTTGTTCCCAAGGCTTCAAGACAACATTTCCACAATTCATTACGACGCTGTCCGGTAAATCTTCCCATACAGACACTGTCCAACATCTGATAGCAGAGCAGACAGTGTAAAGATTCAGAAACTACCATCCCATTGCAATTTACATTGCCCTCACCAAACATAACTCTGGGGTGAGGCGCAAAAACGGGGACGAAATATTAGGTCATGAGCCGACCTGGTCCAGAGAATGCCTGCGGATAGCCATTCTTTCAGAACCTTGTCATCAAACCATCGCGTTTTCCACAATCAGCCTCGTTACAGCACATGTTGCTAGTAAACGTGCACCACAAAGAGGACTAACACCCTTTAATGATGGTGTAGTATGTAACGTGTGAAACACGTTCAGCCTTGGAAACTGTGAATGGTAGCGGTAGCTGCAACAAAACACCGGTGCGGCAAGCAGCTAAACCAAAGCAAAACAAATCCCACCAGAATACACTGGATGTTTTCCATCAGTGTGTCATGTATACATGTACAATTACTTCCTATCGAATATCACATGACAGTTCAAAGTATTTGGTATTGATACGTTCGCCGGGCTTGACATTTAGGTTGCAAACGTTTCATCACCAAGCGACGTGACATCATCAGTGCGTGAGTGTTTCAAAACTATAAGCTGAAACACTCACGCATTGATGATGTCACCTCGCTTGATGAAACGTTTGCAACCTAAATGCCAAGCTCGGCGAACATATAAATACGAAAACCATCAACCCGAGCTACGAGCAACACCACCACTGTTCCCAAACATCAGTTCAATGTATGTATAGTAATAATCTCAAGGTTTATTCCTTTTGTGGACGGAGATGTGAAATTCGGCGCAATACCGTGGGCTAACTTAATAAAACAAGATAGGCTCAAAAAGGTAGGTGATATGAACTGTTGCATACATCATCGGACAGAATGTCATCTTGTCAAATGTTAGACAGTTGTGATCACATGAGTAGGCCCTGTGAGGAGTGTATGCATGATCCCACATTGGGACGCGATGAATCGATAGCGGGAGCTTGTCATAATCGGTTTGCTCAAACCATGCTCGCTTTTCTCTAGAGATGTGGATACTTATCTCTTCACATTCAGACCCGATTCTGATGAGGGTCGACTCAGCAGGTAGCTTTTTCGACAAGTTCTGTAGAGGTTTTGTCATGTGATATGTTTAATCCAAGTCAGCAGAGTAACTGAACCTTGTACCCTTTGGTCAGATGTGCTTTGTCATACATTGTTGTTGTTATGCCGTTCACCCCCTCTGGTGGAACAGATTGCAGAACTTCTAGCTTAGTCTTAAAGACGTGGAATGGACTAAAATGACTCAGGTGATCCATCCGGATGCACGAAATTAACCACGCACTAGAAAGTGCGAATCGGTGGTATGTGTGAGCTGCTGTGGAAAGGGCTGATTAAGTACCAGGGCGTCGGTAATTTGTGGTCGGGACTGTGGACTCTCTGGCTATCGTCGAAGCAAGATACTGAATACTACGATTCCACATGTTAACTGTATGAACTAGCCCAAATGATAAATAGAGCTTGAAAAGAGTACCTCACTGTTTTCCAATCTTAAACATACCGAAAAAGATAATGATATTAGCAGAAATTGCATTCCCAGTCGGATAAAGCAAAACAGTAAAGACGAGCTAAGGTAATAACATTTTTAGTTTCTGTAAGGCTGAAAAATATGGTGTGCTCTTTGTAAACTCGCTAACTGCGAATTAAGACAACTCCCAGGGATAAGTATAACAACGAAACGAGGGAACTTACAGATGTACGGTATATAAAGATATGCCTGTATGTATACGCTTAAATAGTAGGAAATAATCGAACCAACACTAGAGTAACAAGACAGTTTTTATACCAATTTTTGGTGGGAATCTTGAATTCCTTCTCCCACCTGTCCTCCAGTTACAACTTTTGTCGATTTTTCCTATTAAATTGTCTGCTGTTAAATTACAAAATTATGTGCAAAACGAAACATTAACTTTACCGAATACCCCTTCAAACAGGCAGCTCAATGTTTTGCTGACCGTCTCAACAACGAATTACAGTGAGCCACTTACTAATGGACACATAGATGATGTCGTTCAAACCCTAGTACAACTGGAGGGGGTGGGTGTTACCTCATTCGTGTAATGGTGTTTCACTTCTATTGACTGTCATCAATTCGGATAACACGACAAATGCTGAAGACAAGTCTACGAACACTCGATTGTGCCTGTGGCTCCATGACACGGTTGATCCAATTAGGAGGTGATATCGAAAATCAGGAGTCTATGATAAAGGTTTTCGAAGTCCATACATCTAGGTGTACTAATACCTAGTGGTCTGCAAATTTTTGCTCGCAGTTTAGGTTATAACACTACTCAAAACGGATGCAGATTGGACACATGAATGTCCGACGTAAATGGTATTGAATTCTGATTGAGTTGATCGAAAGTCGAAATATGTGTCCAGTATGCTATCACGCTTCGGTTCGATCGAACGGGGGTGAAATGTGGACCACACTCTACAAAGTGTAGCTGTTCTTCGAGGTGCGCATAGTTCTGTACCTGAAGAATATAACATTACCGCAGACAATGGTATTGTCACTCCTAGCTCAGTAAGAGAAAACGAGTCAATAACTTACCCGTATGAGCCGGCACGCAGTGTCAGTTAAACGCAGGCGGAGATTTGCTTATCTGAATGACATCCAATATTTAGGGCCGAGGTTGAAAATAAAACATATCAAACCGCAAAAGAAAGACGGAAGAAGCGTTTCCGTTAACAATGCATAGAATTGTAAAATAACTCCTAAGGCAGGGAACCGATTGCCTACCTAGGTAACAGGTGTAAATGTAGTCTACATATACTCAGCACTACGCTAAGAATATATAATTATTGTTGTGCTGCACAACGGTAAACTACGGCAGTCTGGAAACTTGTGTCTGATTTGGATCAGAGGTCACTGGAAGAAGGGGAAACCTTGTTACTCGTGTGTTCCTGCCTTTGTGTTGGTTGAGAAAAACTCGTGATAGGCAGTTTAGAGATGAATAATAAAACACTTGCATGAGGCTACTGGCATGCAACCATATCATCAACCAACAGAATCTCACCGAAACAATATTTTGTCAGATATACGCATTTAATGATCTGTGGGACTGGACTAGAATGAAGGCTAGGAAACCCATGGTGAAAGTTGTCTGTCACATTTGTGTCCATAAACCAAAATGTTAGACCACTGAACTGCTTTAGTCCTGTCCAAAGAGTTGAGCAGTGTAGTTCAGTGTGAACAACCTCTAGTGGTTAAGCGGTTCTGCCTACATAATACTCAGCCCATTCTATAAACATTTTTCGGCCGATGACACCCTAGGCATGGATCTCGTTTATTGGAAGGAGAGCTGCCGCTGGACAACCGGAGGTATGGAGTAGTTTGTAGATGAGATTNGGACAACCGGAGGTATGGAGTAGTTTGTAGATGAGATTGAGAACTGGTGTACTTCGGCTAGTCTCTCTGGCTATGTGATTCTTCTGGGCCCCATAACTTTTCTGGTACCTCGGCCTTGACCACTTTCAATAAGAACTAATTCCTCTCACTATGAGGTTGCGGACTTCAGAGAGTGATCGGTGCGAACAAGGTAAACAAGATTTTAGGATGATAAGTTCCACAGTCTCTTCTCAGTAGGTGAAGCGTCACTTGCATTCTTAAGATACGACTGTTTAACCTGTTGAGAGACTCACCATAGTCCCTAAGTCTCGTTCGCGATCTTAGTGGTTTATTGTTTCCATGGTAGTAGACAGCATAATACTGTTAGTGAATATGCATAGTTTTACGTTTGTTGGTGTGGCATGACAAGTCTTTTCTTACGAGCGGCTGGCTTAGACGGTCGAAGCCGTTCTGTGGTGCTTCCATATCCTCCTGACACTACAACATTACAGTAACGAAAGAAGACCTAAATTGTAACGTGTTAACATTTCGTTTACTCTTATCATTCGCGAACGTAAAACGTTAGATCTTATATAACATTTGAACAGGTTCGAGAAAAACAGCCAGCATTCAGATTGCAATCGAGATGAACAGTTGCCATCACTTCCTGAGCAGATAAACGGCCCGAGTCAACAGTTTGTGCACACAAGGCCGAACCGGGGTTATTGATTAGTGTTGCTTCGAAATGCGCGAGGATTCTTGGGTTCCGACTAAGCTGTAACATATTACACGAGTTGACCGGGTCAACAATGTGACGTGTCTTCGTGATGGGCCTTGAAAAGATAAGGTCGGATTTCCGTTATCACGCTTTGTTTCCATCGTCTGTTGCGTCACCGGGCGCACCAACCACGCTACACACGTTGCCGCAAAAGTTAGAGAACTGATAGGCCATATGAGAGAGAGCATTGTGGTATCATACGCTCATACGCAAGCTGAGCAAAACTTCGGGTTGAAGTGGCAGATGAAGTTCAATCGCAGGGTATGAGTGTGCCAAGACAGACTACAACTTATGACATATAATATGGATAATTTTGAAGAGCAGGGTCAGCAATACCTGCTTCTTTGTAACCGTACACATTGACTTTGATAATCTTCCTCCTGGTACGAATACCAACAAACTTCTCAGGATATTCGTTCGGGACTAAGATCTTTTCTAATATTGCTTCCTCTTCTTGATGGTATTTCAAAAGTCATACAGTCAACAAATGTGCTGCGCCATGTGAAAAAGCCTTAGTGCGAGCCACGCATATATGCACGCGAGATAAACGACAAGAAATGCGAGTACTGGTCGCTCGGAGCGTTTTTGCGGCGCATCGTATGTTGTACTGAACCATCATGTGGTCTGGTGAGTAAAATGCACAGGAACGAGCAGCAATCGTCCGGTTACTCTTTTTGAAAAAAACAGTGCGATTTTAACGGGAGGAATCTTAAGAAAATAAATATTAATGGTAGAGACTCAAATGTCACCCACCCGTTCTCGATAAAACTTGTATCGGTAACAGCATCGGGGATTTACATTTCAATCATGTCTAGGCATATAGCCGCCAACGTTAGGCCTAGTTAACTACCCATCACCATACTGTCAGTTTGTTTGTAGACCAGTCCTTCAGAATGAAAATACATATCCCCTGTGCACAAAGTATAAGCTGCCTGAGATAATCAACAAGAGTACACGAAGTTATATTTCAGTTAGAAGTGAAATCACACAAACACCAACTACTTCTTTAAGCAGAACGTTGTTAATTAATGAGTCAACATCGATTGCATGCTGTTTGTAAGAACCAACCGATATGTTGTCTACTACTTAATTGAAGAGTCTTTTAGACAATGGGGAGTGGACACCTGGCGAATAGGGTTGTGAATGGCGCTGATCTGTCTAGCAAGCGGTACGCTGAAGTATCCAAAAACAGAGTCGGTCTTACTGGTGCACCATGTATCGAATTTCGAAGTACAATCGTGAAAATCCGATCCAACCCTATTCCCCGGGTGTTTATCCCTGAACATTCAACCTCTTCTGTTTCCGACTGTATATTGCACCTCGACCTAGACGTTTTCGTTTTATCACGTCAATTGGATAGTTGTGTGAACAGCCAGTTATCGGTCATTGTACATTGCTTGAGTTGTGCGTACATCGCCCTTTCTTGGAGCTCGGTTCGTCCCCATTTTTCTAGCCTGTTGACTGCTTGGAAGAATTCTTTTGGGTATGAATGCCTTATTGTGATTACAGCTAGTCTTTAACCTGTTCGACACCAAATTGTAAATCATTTTCCTAAAACTGTCCGTCGACCGAATCTGCTGCGGTTGTCTAATTATTCACTTTGGTAATTTGCTTAGTATTACCGTGGCATTGCGATTCAATTTTGCTTTGAATATCTGGGATAATTGGTCAATCTCTACACATTGCTCAACGTCTTCTTGGAAGATCGTATATACCATGCTTATGTGTTTTCCGTGCACCCCTTTACGACAGGTTCCGATTAACTTCGTTTGTCTACAGTGAACTTTGAAGATGTGCGCATGTAGGAGTAGAAGTTACGGATGATATGGGACCTGTTTACCCATTACTGAGTTATAATCCGATATACTGTATACATGGGACTCTCTTGCGTTTGCGAGAATAGTTCGCATTTCTGACTCACAAGCCGCCATGCTCATGTTCACCGTAGCAGATCTTTTGTCTAGGTGAAAAAAAATCACACATTTCGTCTCTCATTTGTTTGACAGCCTGATGGCGTTCGAATGTTAGGCGGCATTGTCGGTGTGTAGAGCAGGTCATGAGGTAATGCAAAATGTCCACCAGTTTGGCGCGAAACCGTCCTTCAGCTCCTAGGGAAAGAAGACCTAGATGACTGTACACGTGCCCTAATTGCACTCGTGTTTGCAACGGGTCGACTAGCTCGGGAGGAGTTCTGTGTCTCGGTCCAAGGGCTAGTAATTCCCGTTCAAGTCATATAAATTCCTCGAAGAATATGTTTTGAACGTTCCAGATCATTGAAAGCATACACCCTCCATCCGAACGAGACAGGGAATTAAAGACCGGTAAAGTCGTACATCTAGTATTCTGAAAAACGTTTCTGACGAAGTTCTCAAATTTTATACGGCACTCCAATGACGTGCTGCTAGGTACCGGAACAAAACGTTGATGATTCCAAAATATGCATTCAGCTTTTATTACGACTCCTCAACGTCCGAATTCGTCACTCTGGTAAAGTCACTATTATTCCTGGGTAGTTTCTGCCTCAACAACGAGTGACAGAATATTGACAAAACTTGACTTGGACATACACACTCTTTATAGAGTCTAGTGATCGTACTTTCTGCTGTTGTTTTACACCACAAAGCCACTAACGCTTGGGAGTCAAACTTCTTTACCGAGTAAGTAGGTTACATGGGTAATTTTTGTTCGAAGACGAACAGAATTTGCAAATCGTGAAGAGGTAGAAAGATACTTCCAGGAGACATTTGCGTACCTTACTAATATTTTGCTTTCACGCATGCCAAGTGCTTTGCTGGTCCAACAGCGCAAAGTCGGGAAAGGATTTAGGATAGTGACAATAACTTTCAGTGTGGAGCCCAAAGTAACTCCTCATTATCTTCAAGTGTTGCGTGAAGTTTCTGGTTCCGCGAACCTTTACGATAATTAAAACTTAAACATTAACATGGTTGTCATGCTACCCAGAGCGTAGCGTACTCAGACATGGTTTTTCTGTTGATACCTGTAAGATCACAATTACGCCGCAGTCGAACCATATGGATCGTTACGGAAGTCATTAAACAGACGGCTTGGTTGTTCTATGGTCATTTAGGGGTATGGAAATTAAACCTTCCAATCATATAGATCATTGCAGCGCAAGTCTAACAAGGACGGGGGTATGATTACTGTCGTACCCACGAGAAAGAAAAACGATTTAAACATTGTTTGGTGGCGGTAAGAAGCCATACCATTCTGATCAAGGAACTCGCACTAAACCACACAGCAATGATTTCACAAACGAGTTAGAAGCCTATGCTTATTTTCGAAACGGGTTGACTAGAAGGTTCGTGGAAATGGGACAACTGCCATCAAGTGTAACTGGTGTTCAATTTGTATTAACCAAAACCCCCATCATGTTGATTTATGCTATTATGGTGTTGAACTACTCATAAAATATAAGTAATCAAGTGATCAACAAGAAACTGGTCTTCCCATGGAATTACGGGGAATTTGATCATTTCAAATTGAACATCACCCACATTCGATGACAGTCCCTGAATTTGGATAAGCCATACGACCGGTGTATTTTGCAAAGAAGCACTATATATATTGCTCAGTTGTTTCGATGATGTTCGTGACTCGAACCTAACTGAGAAGTTCCTGATCGCGGGGTAAACTATTGGAGTCAACAGGACAGTTACCGCGTCTCCTATCCAGAGGATCAGGTATACTGAACACTATTCACACAAGGTTGTGGTTGAGCGTTCGGTCATACCTAGTGTGAGGTTACTAGCGTTGTGGCCAACACGCTAGTCTCACAAACACGAGGGTCGGAGTGCAAATTCCGTTTCGGCAAGGATATGCACTACTGATGAGCACTAATAAGAGTGAAATTCGAGTCTAATGCTTCCTTACGAAGTGGACCGGCTAAAAGACTTGTTTGAATGCTAGGACTGTGATCAAATAAGGGGGATGTTCAATATGAAGGAAACTGGTTAGTTATTTCTAACGGCTAGACACGATTGCACAAACTGAAGATTTTCTGACATTCCTTGTACACAAACAGGGGATAACGACAAGGGAACAGTTCTAACAAAAAGCAAACATAAAGAGCAGGTGGTTAAAAATTCCCAGTGTTAAGCAGAAAAAACGGTATAGCGAACATGCTCATTCTCACCAGGCCAAATACATAACATTCATAAGAAACATTACCGTCAAGGCGAGACGAAAAAAACAAGTAAAGAGGTTCACTTGATGTCAGACACATTAACGATACCCATAGAGGGCGTGCCGATTTAGAAAAGTACACCCATCTGGTTGTGGAGAAGCAAGTGGAAAAGAGGCAAGCCACACTACTAAAGCAGCTCAATCCAGTGAAACGAGTCACTGAATTGCCGACCAATCCAGAACGGCACGTTCATAATTTTTCTTCCTTGCATCTGGATAAAAAGTTGATTGAAGTTTTGTTACTGGATCCTAGGTTTTGTTGAACACAATGTAAAACCAGACAGTTGGATCTAGAAGTACGGTTCGAGAGCTTGTTTCCCCAGTTGTCTGACTTTAATCCGTCATCTACGCTAGATGTTGGGTGACTAAGGTCTACAGCTGTTAACTCCTCTTAGCAATACCAATAGAGTACTATAATCTTGAAACACCTCTCAACAAAAAATATACTTCAGCAGTTGAAAACCTGGGAGAAAGTGAAAACTGTTCTCACAACGTCGGATAAAGTTGCACGAGTTGTTCTACTCAGTAAGTCAGATTACGCAGAAGAAATTCAGACCACACTAAGCGATAAGACTAAATTCGAGAAGGTGGAGGACGTGAAAGACAAAATCCCCCAAGTACACAAGGCGATGTGGAGAATGCCATGTTCTACGGGACAAAACGGGATAATCTACTTCCTAACTTTCGACCATATCCGACCCAGTGGAACAACAACTTTCAAGCTGTAGGGACATGCGCAACTCACCATGCCACTAGCTTGTTAAATGATTTTCTTACCTCCTTGAACCCATCAGACAGAAGTATGGCCTACAGGACTCTTTTGAATTCGTTAACACAATCGACGATCTCAATTTGACTGGACAGCAGATGTTTTCTTTTGACGTATCATCCTTGTTTATAAATGTCCCACTGGAAGAGACCATAGACTATTTATGTGATTATATTGTTTGTATACCTTCAACATAACTGAGACGGCAATCGTACTTTTGTACCCACAACGTACGATTTAAATTCGACCGGGGACTATATCGAAGAACGGATATTGCGGCAACCGGATCCCCATGAGAATCGTTGTTTGCGGACATCTTCATAGCGAAGCTTGAAAACGACCAGCTAGAAGCCATTCATAGATGTAGTGTTTATAAGCGATATATGAACGGTATCTTATGTGCAGTTAGTGAAAATGCCAACCCAATGGATATCATCCATTTTACTCTCAGCTAACAAAAACATATGAGACAGTGGGATGGGTGGGTAACAGAGTCTAAATTTGAAATTTCCGAGCTCCTGGTGTGGCTTCGTAGCTGAGCTGCCGCGTTGAGGCATACTGTGTCTGTCGCTGGTTCGAATCAAACCGAAGCCCTGACTTTTCACAGTTGGGTCTCATCTAAAAACATTAAGACAAGAAGTTGAACATGAAGATTAATTAACCTTCCTGGACGTACTCATCCGGCACTGTACTGATGGATCTGTTTAACGCAGCGTTCATGGAAAAAAGACCTGTGGTGCAGAGAAGAAATCTCATAAACTGTTTGACTGATGAAGCCAAAAGAATATGTTCACAGGATACGATATCTGATGAACTGTAATTCTTACGCAAAGTATTGTTGCAAAATGGTTACCCGGAACGATTTGTAGGCAAGACGGTGCAACTTCGCAGAAGAGGGAGCAGTGTATATTTCGTTGACATTCAAAGGTGACTTGCTTGCAGGAACATCTACTAGGAGATTTAACATTGCCATCAACAGAACATTATATGCTGTCAAATCGCTCCGCTCGTTCGAATCTACTCCAGTCTTTTGTCTACGGTCAAAAGATAAAGTGCCTGTTTCTGCGGCTCCTTTTGTGTCTACTCATTCAAATTTCACATGGAACTAGTTATATGGGTCAAACAATCAGGCGCTTATCTGAACGCACCCGTGAGCATCACCCAGCCTGGATCAATAGCGGAGTCACCAAAACAGTTACCAGCAAAATTGTGGCGCATCTTGAGGATCCACACCATACCATTAAGCTGGCCTCTTCTTTCCGTCCGACTGACCTAGTTAGGGGCGGTCAGTCAACAGCCATGGAAAGTTGAATTTTGGCCGCAGCTGAGGCAAACGGAATCCAACTGGGTAACTCACCCTCATGCACGCGGAAATATTTTACTCAGTTTTTTTCGGTTGTCATGACCTACCACCAACAGCTTAACGGATGACACTGTTACAGTTCCAGTGGTGTCAGAAGCGTGACGTAACAGTTTCAAAGCGTTGTCTCCATATGTATGGACGACGTGCTCCACCTCAACTGAACTTCCTAATTGTTTTTTCGTCTCATCTTGATAACACTGTTTCATATGAATGATGAAGAATAACCGAAAACGAGCTTGTTCGAGAAACATCAGACAAACGGTTAGCTTAACGAAAGCATTGAAAAACAAAGACAGGGTAATGATTAGCTAAGTAAATTAGACGGCAACAGTAATAACTAAATCAGTGAATTCACTGTTTGGCAAAAGTTGCTAGTTCCTCACCATTCAAAAATTATATGGTGAAGTGCTGCACAAGTGGATTTTCTTGTGGAACTTTTACCTTGTGTGGTTAGCCAATAGTTGACGGTTTCTTCGAGTGGTGAATCAAAAGGACGTTACGGTATTTTGAAACAGGAGTTACCAGAATTGGGATAAACACGAACAGACGAGTGAACTAAGCAGAGATCGAAAGCAAAATCTATCAATTTTAAAAGAAATAGAAGTGATAAAAGCATAATGATAGTGAATGCAGTAAAACACAATAGAACAGAATTTGGCCGTCACTCGGGCCTCGTTCACAGCTTTAAGTGAGTTGAATCTTCCAGCTGGAGGTAGATAAAAAGGGTTTTGAATTCAATCAGAGAAGAGATAAAAGAAGGAGACGGAAGAAGACCCATCTTATGAAAACAGCTACGTCTATATTCATACATTCGACAACAAGGTGCCTACACATTGAAATCATGTCTTTCCAGTATGTTGGATGGGTTCAACTAGGCCCTCGGTTCATTAGGGCTGGTAATTATCGGGGCTATGAAATTCTGGTATGTGGCGATTGTTTAACAATGCGATGTACTTAAAACTCCTACTTCTGGGTGAATAACGATCAACGTCAACAGAGCGTCCAACAACCGTTGTGCCCAAAACTTGCAACAATGTAAAGTCGTGCACAATGCACAAATGGAGCCCTTCTGCTCTCTTAGGTGGCAGACAAGTCTAGGTTGATCGCACACCAGTGGTCGGACAATTCTCGGGTAACTGTAGCACGGGCTATATACAAAGAACTAGCCACTCGTACCGAGCAGCACGTCGCCATAGAGAACAAAAAATGATATAGTACACATAGCGCTCGCATAAAGTCCGAGGGACGACGACTCATACCACTGACATGGAGGTGTCTAAGTTGATGGCACATTCACAATGGTCTGATTCGTCCAAGGACTCAGCTAACACACATGAGCAAGCTTTCATCGATCATCGAGCTCGCCATACCAGATGATGTTCCCGTATGTGTTCAGATAGTCACGTTGTGCGACCTATCTGGTTTTTTCCACTGGAACAAACGAAACGGTGTACAATCAAGATATCTTTCAGCTGGGTATGCAAAAGTGATGTGGAATTAAACCGAACACCTGATTGAGTTACGAAATAGGTTTCGTTAATTGTTACTTTGTCTCTTGGTTGTTTTCAGCCTTTGAATCGCAACACAATATAGATGGGTTTATTGTCTGCAGTTTGAGGTATATTTACCATTGTGCTCATTAGCACGTGTTTACAAATAAACTTTCCTGGATAACCGCTTTCAAAGAGTATGTTAAATATAAAATCCGTCTTTCTTCTTCTGTTTGGGCATAATGTCATAGCTGTATCTAGTGAACACCGGACCAGGTTTTTTCTTTTCTGATAACGATACAAAGTTACTAAAGTTGGTATACTGTCCTGGCCAAGTTGCTCTATGATATATTTTACGTTCTGATACCTCCTAAAAACGGTATACCTGCGTTGAGGCAAATGAACACGACGGGAATGCGTTTATTCTCACATGATATTACATCTCTGCTTACAATATCCCACCAGGTGAGATACAGGGGTTTACCGGTCAATATACTGAAAGCAATGACATTAATGTGGGCATAATAGCACAAGAGCAGAAACAGCTATTGTATCGCTGCACGTACAAAGTTTAGTTCAGATTTTCCGCCAAAACTAAGGACTAGTAACGGGATCACCGACAAGCCCTTTACTAGCTGATATTTTTACGGTAAAGCTTGAAAGTAATTTTCGTTGAAAATCGCTTGCATATTTTGAAATGATGAGGAACAATAAAATCAACAAATTGTCCACCAGATTCTTTAGGGATCTGGCAAAAAGTGCAAAGTTCTTTGAAAACAAACCGGGGAAACAACAGGTGAACAATACATCCAGTGGGGGAGCATACAAATCTCAACAAAACCACCGGCTAAGTGGTGGAGAATGGAGGGAGAAGGTAAGCGTCAGGCACAAAATGGAAGTCATCTGAATTTGGTTAAAACACCAGTAACATGAGGTGGATATATCATGTTTTTGCTCTAAGTAATCCCCCGATCTTTAACAGATAACAATTGAGGTAAATGATCATAACGTATGTAAAGATTGGAGCAGGCATTAGTGAGTTTCTCATGAGCGAAAACAGATTGTTAACACATCTGGATGCGTTAAGTGGCAAACTGCGAGACTCAAACTAACTGGTTACCTCGGATAAATCGCCATGCAAAACAGAAGAAGAAAATCTAGTTGGTTGCTTGTTACCCACTACCACATCACTTTCATATTTGATTTCAAACTTGTATCTGTCTACTGGTACGGATGCAATATAAAGTGAAAATACAAGGGAGACGGGATTGCACCCTGTAGAACATCGGAGCCAGTGATGAGTGGTGATCAGGCTTGACCATCAAATGGAGTAAACTGACTTCGATTTGTAAAGCAACCACGTAAGAGTTCGACAGTTGAAGTTTGAATTCCATATTCTTGGATGAGTTGAAGTAGCGTCTCTTTGTCATCGCTTCCAAAAGCATTGCTGTAGCCAATGAAATATATGCACGAACTGCTCTTGATTTTTGACCAAGCGATAACAAAAAGGAATGAACTGGACGGGCAACAGCATCGAAGGACGGGCGTGTGCGACAGTAGGCAGACTGATGGAATCTATGATGCATACCTGATCACCCGTTCGGGTAAGAATGAGTTTTTCAAAAATGTCCAACGCTGCGGATTCGTATGAAATCGTACGATATTTAGCCGTTCTTTTTCAAAGAATTAGGGTCATGTATCTGAAAAGTTAAACAGCTCTCAAAACGCCCATCGCCGAACAACAGACGCTGACATTAAATGTCTTCCGTCTAAGCCAACGTCCCTAGTTGGGGTGATTCAGTCTTGACGCGGCCATCAGGCGCCTAGATTTTTAGAGTTTGTGTCACTTCTCGCGAGGCAATTGAGTTTTAACAGTAGCGTTAACGGTGCGAGTTGGATTCAAACATTACGAATAACTTCCTGTTGGATTGGGACACTCGCTCACTGCTTAGTATCGAAGTGCCTGGTGGCGATGAACTAGTAACTTCCACACTTGCCCAAACCGAAGCGATATGATACGACAGCATATTATTCACCCGCAGGTTGGCTTCAATCTGCCATCAGCGTCCACCGAAGTACGTAATATGCGAATAAATACTGTCCAGAGCCGATGAAACCTTCAATACTGCGAGGACATCCTGACGGTGTTGGCGATAGCACTACAGCACTCTACAATATAATGGACACCTTATAGTGATACAGTACTCGTATTATCGTTTACTCTGCAAACGAAAAGGTGTTAAACGATTTCGATGATACTGTCGTAGCTACACACAACACATGTAAACTAATCTTTCAATGTAAGATATCTCGTACACATGAGGTGAAATATTCTTTTTGCCGCGTGCATCCGACGCTCCAATTGTAGTTCCGAGGATGAGTGCCATGAATACCTTAAAGTCTATTCTTCTCGGTAACACCACCACACCACAGCCTACTAGGTGAATAAGGACGTTAAAAGTCAACTGTGTGCACATCTGAGTAACTACAAATTTGAGAAAAACTGGATGAAATACCAGTACGAGACAATGAGCCATTCCCAGTGGTTCACGTAGGATTCGTAAAAGACGAGCGAAAATCAATACACGAAGAGCTACGAAGGTACATTAATAGGGGAGATGAGCTCTTACGAAGAGCGACAGATGGAGGATCATCAGTGATCGTCCGCCTAAGCGATTTACTCAAACTTAGGAAGGAAGTTCGGAGTTTTATTCAGTCCACTGTATCATTCATTGACATGTTGTCTCCAAACACTCCAGTCAACACCTCTGTTCGATTGTGGTCGCTGTGATGTCCGCAGTAAACAAGAGCAAGACGTGTTTGCTAAATAAAATCAATAAATAAAAATATTTAGCCAGCGGACAGTAGACGGTGATGAGGGATTTGAGCGTCTGTGCTGTTTCCATTTGGTATGAGTTTCTCTGCGTTCATTTTGTAAATGGCATTCTATGCATTTCCGCTTGTGCATAACGTACGAGACCGTTGCCAATAAGATATCCATTATTTTCCATCAGTCTAACAGACGATTTTGTAATAATTCTGAAAGGTATCTTCTAAATTTTCTTCTGTAAAATCAGGTGTTTAACATAGACGTTGAACACATCCATTTCATTCTCATGCACAAACTTAGCTAACAGCTTACGGCTATTAATCTTCCTGTACTCCATTATATGACTTCTTGTCATCCCGGCATCTTCCACAAAAGCGCATTCGATAGTCATATCCTCTATGGATTCCGTTTAGTAAAATCGCGTTGCACGACTTTGGCTCAACAGACCCATTCACCATAGAGCGTATGGTTTCATCAGTGTCGGATTCATTCGAATCAGATATATAAAAATGTTTTCCACATAATTACTGCTTTACTTTGACGATTCTGTTCGTGAGGAAAAGCTCCGAAATGCTTATGTGAGTCAAAATTTCCAACGCTATCAGCTGGCGCAGTATTGTGGATAGGCTCCCTTGTGTATTGCTGAATAGGGTTGACACTTCTGTTGCACGTCGATGTCGACGGTAACAGAGGTTGCAAATAAGAGAATGGTTGTCCTTACGAAATGGAGGGGTGTGATGGTGGTAGTGCTTGGAGAACTGATCCAGTATAGGTAAGCTGGCGGCTGTTGATAGGGTTCTCCGCAGAGGACCGAATTCTGTAACCCGGAGTTTGATGTGGACCGCACGGACGCTAATCGCCTGAAGTTTTGGGGACCATATGTAGTGGGGCTGACAAACAGCTGTTTGGCGGCCAGATACTAACTAGTTGTAACATGTGATCAAATTCAGCTTCGGCAGCTTTCAGCTTTATTGGGCGGTAATCGACAAGGTTGGGTGGTAGTAGGAAGGCCTGCTGTGTCAGTGTTGTGAACTACATCGTCTTTACCTGTAAACGGTTTGTACGGAGTTGTGGGAAACTTTGGAGCAACGCAGGAAATCAGAATGCAGTGTCGGGTAAGAGTGAACGTGGACTAACGGAAATAATTTTGGCCGATTTGAACAGCGATTTCATACAAGCACCAGATAACTCATCACGGCAGTTTACAACAAATTTCCCACTCGTTGCTCTTCAAGTGGTCCCTGCAATCCCAGCGAATAAACCACTCAGCGTCCAACTACCACTCACCGATAGCAGCTCTTCTCTGCCGCAGTTAACCATACACACAGGCAGACATTAATTTGCCTGGTCATTTCCGTCAAATTCTTTTAGGCTTGCTTACTTTACCTCCCATCCGAGCATCATCGTTCTATACGCCATTCTGCTAGTCTCGCTTAGCTGCTGCATCAGACCGCACTGCACACCTTTGTTTGACTTGAAAAAAAGTAGACATTGTAGTGACCAGCGATCACGTGGCTTCTCTAAGGATCCCGGCTGCAACCGTGTTTTATTGCTTGTCTGTTCTGTAAGCATGATTCTGCTATAGGAGGCCTGATATGAACTCAGTGCCACTTTCTTCAGCCGTGCAACCAATTGCAGGGAGCGAATGTTTACTCCTTTTCTAACGACCCATCTATTCCTCCATTATTCAAGGTCGTTTGACCTGGGCCTTTTCGAGCGTTGTTTAACGCACTCGAAGTTCCCACGCACTTCCGACTTGGCGCGCTTTTAATTGTCGCCGAATGGGCTGTGACCCACTTCGCGCTCCTCTTCTTTTTTCCCTTGGTTGCTGCCGTTGGTCCCAGATTAGGCTTGAACTAACTGTTTATCATATTTCCTAACATTGTTGGAAATATACGGTTTGTTTCCAAACCCTGACGTGTTCTTTTAGTTCGATGTCTCATGGGACTACGTTTTGACTGCTCTTCAGGAAAGGTGTTTCAAATTGTTAGTGGACGAGGGTCTAGCGCATACCCACTTGTTCGCTACAACATCACTGAAGTCAGTTCTCCCCTCAACACCGGTGATTTACAGCCAGATAAAACATTCCAGTGTTGCATTCAATTTCAGCTCCAGCGTTTCGCGACATCAACTACGCTTGAGACAATCCAAATACTCTTCAATATCATTGGACGTTCCGTGAACGCTGTTCATCTTTGATGAGTCCAATCCTTGACTTCACTCGTTATTTCGTATCGAGGTTCATTGTAATCCATTCATTTGTTTTCCACCATACGTCCTCTGCCTCATTCGGAAATCGACAGCTCAAATATGACAATTCAATTTATTCGGAATCGTTATGGAATTTCTGAGGTCTGTCGATCACGTATACTGCGAAGTAATTAAATGTTCACCTGGAGATGTTCCTCACCTCTCATAAGATGAATACGAAAAACATGCAGCTTTAAGGTGATTTTGGTTTGACCGAGGCAGTAACTGCGCTGTGTACGATCACGAGAAGTTGAATTCGGTTGAACACAACAGAGTTTCGTCACAGCTCACCAGCGGTACCAACATGGAAAATTCGCATTTGAGACAACCGTGAAATAAACTAACTACATCCATAACCTCTGACTTTGAGATTCGCTCTGACTGTCTGATCAACTGGAAATGATCTGTTTGGGTTGCGAATCTACGTTTTCAAAACAGATGAACAAGCTAGACTGCTGTGCATGTCGCACTCATCCTCTTATCCTGTAGGACGATGAGTTGGCGCAGCGGATTACATACTAATGCAAAGTCGAAATAAACTGTAGGTGGTTAACTGTGATGATCTTACGCTTGAGTTGATATAAGGTGCTATGCAGTTTTCTAAAAACCTCCAAACTCAAATATCACACTAGCGTATGTCACATGTTATTCCATTTGGTTGGCTATACTACGCAATAAACAGGCAGATTCATAATTCAGCGTGTGCTTTGTCCAATTATTGTAATTTAGTTTTATAGGCAAAGAACAGAAGTGGAATACTGTACATGAGGTACGTGTTATAAAATCTTGCAGATTTTGCTACGATTAAGTGGTGTTTCGTTCACATTGTGTTCCGAACATATGAAGCTCACTACACAAAACTGAAGAAGCGATTAGTCCAGCAAACACGAACACAGTGACCAAGCTACAATTTAAACGTTCTCTATCGTATAAACAATCGAAAGTTCCAAGGGACCTCATCGTACACATTATTGAAAGGGAGCGATGTGTTGAAAGAGGTAAGGCTACACAGGCATGAGTGACGGACGGCACCGATCTGTGTTCAGCCGACAAACATGAGTGGGTTAAATTCAAGTTGATGTAGTCCACAGTCTGCTCACACGTGGACAGAAAGTAAACGGTTGAACTTCGCTCCTCAACAGTCGACTTCGACTTAAGTAAGAGTGGGAATTCAACGGCCCGCATCAGTGCATCTTGTCCCTCAACCAATCGAATTATCATCCATGCGGGGTGCATGAGTGGTTTCTCATTACCTTATAAATAACCCTGTAGCGGCCTGGAGATTTCACTGGTCTGCCTGCGGTATGGTGTGTAAAATAGTTGCATACTGTACCTAGGCTATTAAGAAAGTTCGCATGATGCATGTTGTCCGATTGTTTGTCTACACGTCATGTGACCGTGGCGCGAACCCGAAGGACACACGTGTAACGCAGCGTGTTGTTGACGTCATTTTGGTTTTCGTTTGTGTAAGTCGTGTGCATGTCTTACTGAGCCTTTAGCTCACGTTTGTTTCTGTTATCTCCTTCTACAGGACTGTCGTTGGAACCCCGTACTTCTGAGGAACGCTGTCCCCCGGTGTCTCGACGTTGCACAAAGTGGGTTTACGAGTGTATCGGGTACACGAAGCCAGAACGTCCGGCTTGCCTGTTACATTTTGGTGACCCTGTCAGGATGGTTTTCGTCAGCTTGTGTCGATGTGACCAACTGATGCTTAAACCATTACGAACTTCTGGTTATCACAGTTTGGTTTGATCAAGCATCCCTGGGTCCGCACGTTGCAATCACACACAGCTCACGTACGCACACACAACGCAACCTCTGCGCACGTACCCAATGTTCTGTGACACCACTGGCACTGGCCGGTTTACGTAGGCCTTGGAACACTGGGGACTGTGTTCATCTGAGGAGGGTGCATTGTAACGCAGCGTGTTGTTGACGTCATTTTGGTTTTCGTTTGTGAAAGTCGTGTGCATAGCTTACTGAGCCTTTGGTTCACGTTTGTTTCTGTCATCTCCTTTTACAGGAATGTCGTTGGAACCCCGTACTTCTGAGGAACGCTGTCCCCCGGTGTCTCGACGTTGCACAAAGTGGGTTTACGAGTGTATCGGGTACACGAAGCCAGAAC
>QNGE01002453.1:0-14642 GCA_008508345.1 Paragonimus westermani | reverse complement strand
TGATGCATCTTACGCCAAACAGCTCGCTTCGCACATGCGCCGCCTCCGTGTCACGGACACACGAGAACGAAGCCGCAAGGTGTTTGTTCCTAAAGACCTCCACGACTGCACACATGTGTTTGTTCGCGTAGATGGTTTACGACGCTCGCTCGAGCGACCTTATGAAGGTCCTTTCAGAGTAATTCACCGAAACAATCGCTTTTACGTGCTCGAGCGTCAAGGTATTCTGGACACGGTTAGCATCGATCGTCTGAAACCGGCCTACTTCGAAAGGACAGAGGAAGCCTTCAATGCTCCTTCGCAGCCCCTATCCACGCCGGCAGCTGTCTCGGAACAGCCTCGCTCAAGCTCATCGTCCTCAGCAGACATCACAACTTCGCCGATGACGCCAGCACCCGCCGTAACGCGTTCAGGTCGTAGGGTGCACTGGCCGAAACGTCTCATATAGGATTAGTGTCTGTGAAATCTCATTTTTTTCGGTCATAACAAAAAAAATCGCAAAATTTTCTTTCTCGAAAAAATATCGTTTTCAAAACAAAAACAATTGCGTTTGCCCAGGTTTCTCTCCCTCGAACGTCCCTATTCGCTGTATAATTTGGTTGAATACGTCATTTATTTTTGTACTGATACTCTGCCAGTTTCGTTCTATTTTCTGTCGCATGTCTCAGTCGACGCCGGTATGACGTGTGTGGCATCTTCGATCGCGATCATCCTCGATCTCGTATTGGATGTCGTGCTTGAACGTTCCGTGGATGCCTCGCCTCGAACATTTTTTTTAAACGGTAGTTTCGGCACTTTTAAGGGAGGATACTAGAGTGGGAGCTCGCTAGGAACTGTGGGCATTAGTGCTCCTCCACCTGCGGCGTCTGGGGACTTTCGTACCGATTGCAGGCTGATTGGATATCGGATGGTACGCCTTGAACCAGATCAGGCCAAGGGTGGCTGGCCCCAGTTATCCTCATCAGGATCGAAGAGTTGTTGACACAGTACCCTTCAAGGGGGGAGCTGTGTAGCGGCCTGGAGATTTCACTGGCCTGCCTGCGGTATGGTGTGTAAAATAGTTCCAAAACTCATAGTTGCATACTGTACCTAGGCTATTAAGAAAGTTCGCATGATGCATGTTGTCCGATTGTTTGTCTACATGTCATGTGACCGTGGCGCGAACCCGAAGGACACACGTATCACATTCCTCCGGTTTACTCGCTCGTCGACGGCCGGTCTCTAGCCTCTCTAGCTATTTTGCGTGTCGATGCCTTTCATAGCGCTATCAGAGACCACCTGTACATTTCGTCGAATAAAGATTTGGTCTCTCCTCAACGGCCTTTTGTTTTTCGCGTCTGATAATTGCGTACCTGGGGAAAACGCGACTTAGTGCGACGAGCACTAAAACCCGATAGGAACGAATGGAACCTAAATTCCCAGTTGTTAAATGTAATCAAAGCAACAGGTGCGTGAGGTTGTTACAGGAGAGAGAAAGATTGCTGCTTGTGCGTTTCTCTCTCCGTGTTGTTCGGTAAAAATTGTGTTGGACGCTTCATAAGTGTAAAGAAAAAGTGAATGGAACTCAATAAGGAGTAAATCCAATGAGGCCGGTGGTTATAACCATTTCAGCAACGAACACTGAAACAACATTTAGTCAGACATGCGCAGTTGACGACCGGTGAGACTGAGTTGGCATAGCGGTTAGGAAAATTGTAGTGATGGCCTTCCCCACTTATGTACCGATGAAGTAATATTTCAAAACCCTCGACCGATTCAGCCGTTACCACAGAGTTGGGCAATGCATTTCAATGTGAACAGACCCTAAATATGAAGCAGTTCTGTCCTCAAAGTAACCTGTCTGTTCCATAACCCAGTTTCATCGGGTAATCTCTTGAACGTTCATCCTTATTTAGTGGGAGATTTGCTAGTGGATGTCCCGAAGTGTGCAGTACTTTGTAGACAAGAATTAGGTCTCCTAATGAGATGTCAATAATTCGTTGAGAGTTGACCTAATTCTGCCAGTCTTTCTGGGTAGGAGGTTTTCCTGAGCTCCTAATTCTTTCAGTGACCAATCTCTTAGTAATGTCAATAAACGTCAAATTTTTTCAAAAACCATAGATCTGTATGTTCGTTCCCAAATGTGAGCCGATTAAGGAGGCAAACATGGTGGGAAGCTCTTCAGCGTGGAAGGTTCCGCAAATTCTTCCTAGAAGTCTCCGAGCTATTTATGCCTCTTTAGCCGCGGCTGCACAACTCGTATACGAGCTCCAGCCGTTTGCTGCTGTGGTTCTCAGGTCTCTTTCGCATGCTGACACAATGCTTTGTGTCACTACGGTAATGATCAGCACAATTTTGGTGGCGAACGTGCATAACTTTACACTTGTTGACTTGAATGACAAGTTATTTTCTACAGACTGCTGCTTTAGACAGTTCAAATCGTCTTATAAGGTCACGGTATCTCCCGGGCACCATAGAACTCGCGGGAGCTTTGTTTCATCGGCGTAGAGCAACATCGGTAGTTTAGAAACGAAAAGAATGAATAACAAAGGTTCTTAGATTTATCCTTGCGGAACGCCGCTGTTGACTTGGAACCATTCTGACAGCTGCCCGTTCACTTTGACATCGAACTTACGCTCAGCCAAGTAAGCAAGCGTTCATCAAGACCATAGATATTCAGTTTCCACAGCAAGATAGACTATCAGTCATGTCAAAGGCTTCGGAAAAGTCAAGATAAACCACGTTTACGGCCAACCCTGCGTCTACAACATTCGTCCAAACATCACTAGCAATCAATATACTCGTGGCTCATGAGTAAGCCCTACGAAAGCCATGTTGTTTATTGGAGGCCTTCAGCCTTAGCCTGAGGAGAATCACCTAAGCTCTCCAATAATCTAAAGACCACTAAAAGCAACGCAATTGGTTGACAGTTTGCTGCACCCATTTTTGAAGATAGGTGCGATTGAGAACTGTTTCCAGAATTTCCGTAAATGGCCCGTTGATAAGGAGCCACTGAAGCTGCTGTAAACAGTTTCGCCAATTCCGTGGCGCAGTTTTTCAGGAGGCCAAGGGATACCAAGTCTGGACCGGGCGATCTGTGGGTTAGTAGCTTCTTTAGCTTAACTCTGACTCAGGACACTGAAATATGAAGTAATTCAGGTAATTTGCCGTATATATGCTAAAAAGTCGTTCGTGATTTACAATTATGCACACTTATGGACTGTTCACCAGGGCTGTTGGCCGCCTCTGTATCCGCTTTGGTACATCCACCAGAGGTTTGTAGTTGCAAAATGTAAACCTCACTCCTTGTGTGCTGCGACTTCGCTGTAGAAAAATTCAAGACACTTTCAGCAAGACCGTGTTGACAGTAAAGTCGGTCCCCTCTGATAGCAATCCTGGTATGACTGCGCCACACGACATACTCAACAAACGCAAGTCCAGTTTGTTCTAATCAGTGTCTGTTCCAGGTTGAACGTCTCAGTGTACTCAAACGTTTGGTTCTACTCCGTAGGCGTCTGGGCTTTCTACTAGGCCGGGGACACCTTACTGAAGCATAGTTGTTAACAGTGTCGGAGAGGTCCTCAACGACGACCTGGCAGAGATCACCTTAAGCTGTGTGTAGTGAAAGAGCCAGGTTATTCAATCTCGCCAAATTATCTTAATCCCTGCAAAACTTGTCGTGTGATAGGCCTCTAGAACCGTATTTTGGAGAATATACTGTCTAGTTCTGTGTAGATAGCTGGATTCAGTTATCCCATGATCACTATGACCAAGTGGGGCTGTGATATTCAGATGGCTTATCGTCAATTTTGCCGGTAAGAGTGTAGTCAAGACAAGACCGTGCCTGGCCGACTCACCACCTTGGATGGTCCTGAACATGCTGAAATAGTCAAGCTTCCAGTGCTGCCTAGAAGAAATCCCCAGCAGAGGAAGACGTTGCAGTACTGACTAAATGGTTCGTGAAGTCTAGCTCCGGGTGATTAAAATCTCTCACTATCAATGTTTGACCATAGCCTAAAGATATTCTATGCAGAGCGTTGTGCAAGATCGCGTCAGCACCCCTGTGTGCAGAAGGCGAAATGTAAATCACACTAATCAGGTAAGTGAAGTTTTGGGTGACACTAACTGCATACCAGACGGATTCCGGAAAGTCCAGTAGCACCCTGTCACGAATACGAGGTTTCTAGGTTCGATCCCAAATAAAGAGGTACACCACCTCATTTGTTGATTTTTCTACCACTGCAAAACCCTGTCATGTCGATGGTAAACAATTCGCCATCCCGCATTTCTTTACATCAGATCTTTACGATGCCACTATAAGTGGGTTTCGAAGTGAACAGAGGTCGCCCAGTTTAGGAAAAGGTGAGGTTGCGTTGGTGTAAAAACACTATCAAAAAGCAGCTTCATTGCCTGCAGTATGCATAGCAGATGAATATACTGGAGGAGATTAATCGGGTGAGAAGGGCTGGGTCGATGTGTTGAGCTGCACTTTGAGGCCTTCATTCCCACAAGGAATGACGGAGAGTCGAGGTATTTTGAACCCCCGGAATGAATTTGGCATGTGTGGGGATCACATGAGGTAACATTAGGAGCAATAGCACTGATTTCTGTGGTAGTATATAGTTGCCTCCACTTTGATCTGTCAGATTGGTACCTAATCCCTATAGGCAACTATACGCAGGTCAAGTTGTATACGTTTGTTTCATTTCTTCTGTTAAGGTTATTCTCAGAAGTCGAGGAGCATTTATCGAGGCTAAGTGTGCGAGCCGCGGAAGACAATTTACGCCAATGATTGTTAAATTAGGCTGGCTAATGAGTGAGGCTAGGAATCGCCACCGGTCTAAGTCATGCACTGTCTGAATGACGGCATCAACGTTTTTGGCGTCAGGCACATCGTCTACGTTCACCAGCTGCTTGGGCCTCAGACAGAGGCTGTAAGTGTGTGTACTTGTCTCAATCAGAGTGCATCCTAAGTGAGTTCTCATCCCTGTTGTAGCTGGCTTGTTGCAACACCATTCGCTCCTTGAAGTCAACTACGGTATGAAGACGGATGTGGCATGAGAGCGTACTTAGGATCAGAGCAATTTCGCACTCTTTCAAGTCGCTCTGGGGAGATATCAGGAAAATCCAACTATTTAGAAAATCCTGAACATTCCTTTCTGTCGTGCTGTCTCTATCTGCTAGCATTGCTGAACTACTCTAAGGCAGACTGAACACAATTAGAGAACGACACACAATTATGGTTGAGCTTAGTGGTACTATCCTGGGTGTTGGTGCCCGTTTCTACGGTCTGCTTTACAGTGTCTACCAAGATGAGTGGGCTGGATTTTTCCCTGCTTCTTTCCGTTCATTTTGACTAGGTAGGCCGGGTGTAGTTGTATGAATGTCTTAAATTTTGAGTAGTTTGGTTGTGGACGTCTGCCTGGCTGACAGTGGTCAGCAGAAGATGGACTATTATTCTGGCCAATAAAGTGAGCCTCGGCGTCAGCAGATTTACTAGATAGTATCACAGTAGCTGGGAGGCCATGACTTGTGTACCAACATAGATAAGGTCAACCGGTTGCTGAGGCGATAGTGGTTCAATCGCTTCGACTAGCCTTGCAGCTCTTTTCTTACTAGGAATCGTGTTCGCAGGTTCAGTAGAGCAAGGTCGAATATGCAGTGCATCTATGGTGAGAGAACAGGTGTGGCGCTTAGTGAATAACAGGCTCCATAGCGCACCGAGGTCACGGGAATTATACAGGTTGAGCGCACATATTAGATTTTCAATGGAGATCTCCTTTAAGGTCTTGAAGACCAAAGGCGCAACCAGTCCATGGGCTCAGTGAGCTTGAAGCTTGCACGGAAAACTGATTAGAACCCTACTGTTTTTAAGTAGCTCACTCTCACAGATCGCACACCTTGAGCAGTGTTGATAAACTGGATGAAAAACGTCAAAATCGAAAGTCGATATAGCAAATGACTGTGCGAGTAGACAGAACGATACGATCACAGCATGACTGAATCCATCTGGTTATACGCCTACACTAAGAAAGCGGGAACAAAAAAACGTACTAGCCAAATCATGACCCCTATTAGAATCACACCAATTGAAGTAGAAATAAGAGTAGCCGTTCGAGGGGACAAAGTGACGCGGTCGAATAGGACAATCTTCTCACTAACTACAAGAATTACATGAAACGGTGTGGTAGATATCATCGTTCTCTACTAGGTATGACAGCGAGAGCAGCTAACACTGTTTGCTGTTCCAGCGTGTCAGAGACTTGAATCAGCCTTCAATCAATGAGTATCGAAAAATACATTCACATATTCAAACTGAACTGTATATGCAACTTTGAAACTATTGATTTGACGCTGGTTATCAGACGGCCAACCTGTTTAATACTGAATTTACATATGAAAATTACGGGGAACAGTGGGTAGAAAGCATAACCGATCAGAAAAGGCGCATTCCTAGCATGCCTATGACGTTGTGTTGTACTATGCTACTTCAAGCAGTCTTAGAAGTATCTTGATTTGAAATTTGTATAGAGGGTTCCGTTAGGAATAGTTAATAAGAATAACGGTCATCAGCGCAGTCGGTTTGGAACACAAATGGGTTAGAGTATTCATCCATAGCTTTTTACCGTTGCCCATGTATGAAAGCACTGTTGGAGTCGCAATCGAATCACAGATTTAACGCAACTCAGTCTTGTCTACACGACACTTAGCCGACTTCTCGATGCTTGCTAGTGTGCAGCTAAACCACTAGTGATCGGTTTTTAGCATAACTGAAGCACACGAGCGACTCTCTAGTTAGCCTGTATTGCTTTAGGTGAGAGGGAAAATAGTCAAAAATTTGGAACGGAATTGAAGGTTTAGATAGATATAGCAGTCTGGTTAGCGTGAGTGACCGGAAATGGGGTATCTATGAGACTAAGCATTTTTCGGAACTCTGCAAAGTGGTGGACAGAACTGACGAAGAACTTTCAAAATGTCCCCACTCTCCTGCCTACACCCTAGCATGTCCAGAGGGTATTACAAACAGTGGCACAATGAGCTGAGTCACTCCACACGTCTGCGGGACATAATAAACCCGGAAGATGCGACATAGTTTTTTTAATCATTGTTACAATTTTTTCGTTTTGTCCGTGCTTGAGATCCTACTGTCCATATGCGCTGACGCCGCAGAAAGCCCACCTAACAGAACAGGAGGCTGCAAAAGGAACCCAGCGCTGTGCCAGCGAACTAAAATAAGCAGCATCCAATCGATACAATTGAGCACACCCATAGCAATTGTTCCATATGAAGCAGGTTCTTGGTGGAAAGTAAGTGGGTGCCATCACTCGTGAACAAAACCTGGGGACGTTCATTTTAGACCACCTATTTCCAAAATGTCCAAACGTTTGAAGAGGCCAACTCAGTACCGCAGCTGCTCATTTAGACGTTTGAATGCAGTCATTCTAAAAGTTCATCGTCAATATCTCATTGACTGATACGTAAACATCCTGGGAATGAATGTCCAAGTCTCGTCCGTATCTCGTGAAGAACACTGCCTTACTAATGGAGTGGAACAGAAGTTGTCGGACCGAGCCACAGCACGACGTTCACTAATGTACCCTGGCCAGCTGTTTAAATTGAAACACACCTCCACATATCAGTGGTATGACGGGAATGGCGTAATACTGGCATCCAGAACTCTTCAACTATCACACTAACCGTTGTGAAATGTTTTGCTCACTCCGAATCACCGGTCTGAGAGTAAATTTCTAAGTCTATAAGAGAAAGTGACCTGCTTGACATGAAAGCAACTTATCCAGCAACCGAGTGTGCTAATCGGTCTTCCGTGATTGCTTTACTAGCTAATGACCTCAAGTACAGACAGGACGCATGCACTGAGGACACACCACAAGGAATGATTATACAGCTTAGCCAACAAAATCGTTAGAGTAGGTCAACCCTTCACTATTGCGGCTAGTCAGATTTCAATTGGTGGATGCTGAAGTGAACTAAGTGATTAATTTTCTTCTGCTATCTTGCCTCCAGGATTTTTGCCACTCAAACTTTCATGGTTCACAACTTTTCCCACTCACATCAATGAAACCAATGTCATTAGCATCATCAAAGAGCAATACATTATTGTTTGGTTCTGATGCAAGCCGTCCAACCTGTAGCCACCTTATGAATGACTTAACATAAAGGCCTACCTAATAGGAGACTGGATGTCAGTGAAACGATTCGCGACGTGCCTCATCATAAAAGACGAACACACCACGAGGCTCTTCATGTATCCCAACAAGTGGTGAGAAGAAAACGATCTACAAAAACAGGCTCGTGGGCAAAAACCGTGCGAATGCCTACTCGAAAAACAAACCACTCTTAAGCCCCTGATACTACACCTTCACTGCCGTAAGAAACTGCGTGTACGACACTTTCTACGGCGGCCATCTTGCTCATTCAACGGTTAGGACACTTTACCATACAAAACCGTTCGTTTATTATGCAGTAGCCTGTGTGATGCGTAACAATGATAAGAATAAATTTTTTTGCACCGCTTTATCGAACTTCACATGTATATAATCACCCCAAACATGGAGTATAACTCCGTTGTTACAGTGTGTGTGGTTTATTCTGTTAGCCTAAATCTTTCATATAAACGGATATACCAGACTGCTTACTAGGAATGTATATAGCGTGTACACAAAAGCACACGTGCACCTTCATAACAATCAACTTGTGATTAAATCAGAAGATCGACTGACCGCTCGTTAATACGAACCAGAAGGGGTTATCGTAGCACGACAGAAAATACGTCGCAACTCGTGGAGAATCACCGAACTGCACTGTTCATTGTTTAAACCATGTACATAGGGGGGACTACACGAGGTCACTATAACCCAATAGCAAACGCAACTAATCCCATAAGATCGACGAAATTCCGTACACCTATCAGATTGTGGTGATTTATTCGGTCCGAAGACTGTCTGTCAGCCTATGTCCTCAATTCAAGTGCGCATGGACGGATATGAACAAGGCGCAAACAAGGGTGATTCGAAATGACTACCGCGGTGCTTTTTCCTATCAGAAGCAGCCCCAGAAAATAATGCCCGTTGAGGCAGCTTAGCATTTGAGGCACACAACCAGCTTCCATGGAAATTCCTCTGGCTAAAAGGTTTAGTAACGGCAATCCTGGTGTTGTCTGTTTTTCAAAATTTAGCTAACCACCAGAAGTTTACGAAATAGATAACCAAAATTTATCCACAAAGAAAAATGATTGACAAGTGCACAACTTTTAAACAACCATCATTTGATAATGAAAAATGATCAGAAGTCACATGCATAGGACAGGTCAATGATGCTTCGGTTTTCGATTTCGTCTAGTGCTTACAACTGTGTCTGTACAACCATCCCCTTCAGCGTTAGCTTGTCCGAACACAGCAAAGTAGAATAGGTAGAATTCAAATGCAGCGGCAATCAGTAGAGCAAAATGAATTAAATGATCGAATATTCCGTTCGGCGGTGGCGATGGTGCGAACGAGTCTTCAGTCCCCATTGGAAACACAGTCAGAAACGAAAGGTAGTAACATCCAGTAAAAGGGTTCTGATAGCATATTCAACGCGAAATTTGAATAAACGGTTCCCAATGACAGTCTGAAATATGCACACGAGAATGACAAAAGCAGAAAGTGTAAATATTATGAAAACGATTGTAAAAGGAAAAAATGCACTGAGGTTAGGCCAGAAGAGGCGCAAGATCTCATACACCACAAAATAAAAGTATGACAAATGAAAGTGAGGGAACGCTATGGTATGAACGCGTATGAGGTGGCAATAACAAACGGGTGAAAACGAAAATCACAACAATCCTAGCCATTGAGGGATTCGGTCTGGCAAGTTTGTTTGGCTGAAGGCTAACGATTTGGTCAATTCTCAAGAGTTGTGTGATGTAAATAATGACAATAGACATCTCGGTTCCTGAGGCTGTAAGAATGAATGCGCCGTTGTTTGCATAGAAAGTTTCTAAGTTTACACCAGCTGATTCTTCAGCGTTCGAATGTGGGTAGCTTAAAATTGATTGACCAGTCTTTAAACCTCCATTGTTAGTCCTCTGTGTCAATCCGACAAATTTAAGCAGAACATTAACTGATTAACATCCGAAGGTATTAGGGGTTTCGAGGGCCAGTAAGGGGTGATTTTTGGATGGATGTAGCCTCCCCTTTACCACAGGAGAGTCGGGTGTGAATGCACTTGCAGGTACATTCCAACAGGTCCATACCCCCAGCCACTGGTTCATAGGTGGAGGCAAGTAAATCCCATTTCAAGAGAAGTGTATAGATGTAACTTTAAATTGTTAAATCGCTATGGGCTTAAAAGAAGTCGAGTCAGAAGTTTCGCCGTCTGTAGCTCTGATTGCGTTAGCAGCTCCTGCATTTGAAAATCATGATTCAGGAGTGCCGTACCACACTTCGTTGCTGGTCTGGTTTGCCGAATGATTGTCTTTCCTGCATTACTGTGTGGCTTTCTGATTGAAAAAAAACAGAGCGGTCAGGTGACGGCATGATCATTGCTAATGAAAACATGGACCGCCCCGCTGAGCAAGGTTAGTAGAGACCGTTCGCCTCGTTAGGGAGCTCGTAAGCATCCACACAGCCAGTTGGAAATACTGACATGACAGCGTACCGCAGCCAATGGCGAGGTTGTATCGCCGCAAGGCTGCTGTTCCACATTAAAGCTCCACTGCATTCACAATTTTCCCCTCTATCCTTTTTCTATTCCACACATTTGTGTTTGTTGATCTACTTTGTGGACCATTTATAGGACCACCGGCAATCCGAATCAATGTAACCATGGTCACGGCGTGAAGCCACAGATGAGTATATTTATCTGATCGCACTTTAATGGGCGAAATTCTGAGGTGCAACGTCAACCAGCGTGATGCTGACAACAGGTTCCTCTTAGTCAAAAAGGTGATCACTAAAACTACCATCGGCAAAGCAACCATTACATGAAACATACTGTTCAACGGTAGCTTAACACATTACACCTCCGGCGTAACTGGCATCCACAATGAATATCTCAAACCGTTCAATACCCTTCAGAACACAAGATATGCCAGTACATCCAATGGCGGGGAGTCAGCGGTGGATTAAGAAAGCCAGAGAACGCGGTGCATGAAAGAACTGCCGCGCAATACTAGTAATACGCTATCACAAATGAACATAGTGCTATTCTTTGCGGGTGCCTGCTACAAATAAGTTGATGATGTGGGGATTGGCGAGCTCCAAACCCTACGTGACTTCGTCAGTGAAATGCTGAGACATCTGAACAGCGTTCCTTAAACTGAACGGCACACACAGAGATCTGAATAAACCGAATAACGGAATGACGGTTGTCTCACCGGTATCTTGATCGGTAACCGGGAGCTGGTTGCAGGCACGTACCACAGTGACTTTCGGGAACACACAGGTATCTCAAATGTTAATCGTGATGTCTTGCTTATGCGAAAGCGGGTGTCTGCAACGTGCCGTGGCGATAATATCCACATGGGTGCCATTCTCCCAGCTTTTTCGACACTGTGTTGGGAGGCGAGCTCCAAACCCTACGTGACTTCGTCAGTGAAATGCTGAGACATCTGAACAGCGTTCCTTAAACTGAACGGCACACACAGAGATCTGAATAAACCGAATAACGGAATGACGGTTGTCTCACCGGTATCTTGATCGGTAACCGGGAGCTGGTTGCAGGCACGTACCACAGTGACTTTCGGGAACACACAGGTATCTCAAATGTTAATCGTGATGTCTTGCTTATGCGAAAGCGGGTGCCTGCAACGTGCCGTGGCGATAATATCCACATGGGTGCCATTCTCCCAGCTTTTTCGACACTGTGTTGGGGGGCGAAACTCAGTGACTTCGCTAACGGTGTCATGCGTGCATATGGCGAAGAAGTTGCGACGATTCACAGTCACTAAGCCCAGTCGTGCACAAAAGCTGGAGATGCGTTGTCACTCGGACAAACTTACGCGCTTAATTACTGCTACCTTTGACTGTTTGTACGACTTCGTGGAGTCGGGTGGCCTTAATTTCATGGGACGGGGACGCTGCAACTGCGTTATGAAGATGGGTTAGCTAAGGAGTATTCTATCGTTGAGCGAACGTGTCTTTTACTTACGTAGGTCACGACTCAGGGTTATTCTTTGGTATTGGTATGCATTGGTATGTGTTGAACGAAACATCCAACAAAGTGTGATTATGAGCTCCCGTTATAATACAACTATTAAACGAGAAATCAGCCTGTAGCCCCTGAACCATATAGCAACAGTAATTCTTAATCACGTAAAATACCTACCAGTGGTAGAGTCAGAAACAAATCACTGGTTTACTGCACGAAGCGTCAGGACGCTGTTCACAGATATGCATTAACAAGACGTTGAGAATGAAAACCGAATATTTATCACACGAAATGTGCAGCTGGTCTCGTACAACTTTGTAGACGGCGCCGACACGGAACAGTACCTAGAGAGGTTAGGGATCGACCGATAACAACGATTGGATTTTGACACCGTGCGACGGCTGAACATCTCGATGACCTATCGGGCTAAACAGCGACAGTCACCCATTCAAGGCAGACCAATAGGTAGAAGTCTGACAAACCACAGTCTCCTGGTCTTCCAGGTTGGGAGGTAAAAGAAGGCCGGTATCTTTTTCCGGAAAAAGCACCAGTTCTGGTACACTGCCAACCCACCCACTACCTTGCAGCATAGGCTTTTAAGCCAGACTGTTTGAGAATCCTAATCGTTCTCCTGTCTAGCTCTGGGCGTCCTGGCAGTATTTCAACCCACGTACAACCATGGATACTCACAGCAGCAACAATTCCATATTACATCGGCCGTCACGCATTATAAACCGGGTCGCCCTACCTGCTGCATACAACAGGGTGGGTAGGCGAGAACATGCTACTGCTGACCCCTCTTCAATGTCCTGTGATGATGACCGGTCGTTAATGAGCGATTAAACCGGTATTTTGTTGTTCCTCGATTGGTGTCACACTGACATCACATGCTTACAAAAGTCGGACAGTGTACGTCATGCGTGCTTTCTTAGCAACCCGAGTACGAAGTGTAACCACAGGATTTAGAACTATTTTATATATCACATTGCGCGCAGACCAGTGAAATCTCCAGCTCACTACGGTACAGGTATTGTCAACAAGTATGTGCAGACACACGATGGTAAACCATAAAAGGTACTGGCTAACTGTAAGCACTACAGTAGTCCTCCGTCAGCGCGTCTGCGGATAGAAATCATGGATAAAATACGGTGGAGACGGAGACTAAGGACTCGATAATCATATCACACACGATGATCCGTCAAATGATTCAGTCTGTGTGGGTTGTCGTGCGTTGTTCAAGAGCACAAGGGATGTGGGCCGCAGACAGGTCTGATTCAACTGGAAGTAGAGATGGGTTGCTTGGTGGTAACTTAGGACCAGGTAGGTTGGCTTTTTGTTTCATGTAGGCTGTTTTGAGTCGACCAATGGACGTGGATTAGTCTCGTCCACGCCCTTCGATGTTTTTGGTTACGCTCGACAATTTTGAAGGGGTAGATGTGTCATAGCTGTAGTTGTTTCTTGATAGTATTCTGGTGCATGAAAAAAGTGTACACTTGTGTAATTCCATGGTGCTTTGTTCTCGGTGTCAACGTGAAGCGAACGCTGGACATGTGTTGTGATGCATTTCTGATTCTGAGTTTGTCGGACGTTGATTCAATTCTCTATTGACATTTAAAGAGCCGTTACAACCAAATTTCTTTTCCAACGACTGGCCGAATCTCAAGGAGGGTCAGGGGCGGGATCTAGCTTCATTTTGAGTCTCACTGGACGATCACCGGTATCCTTAGCTGCCGATAGGAGCGTTCGATTAACCCATTAGTACGGGAATGACAGGCCGTCGTCTTGTTTTGGAAATCAACCAGCGGCTACAAAACGATACGGAAAAGGACGGACTGGAATGCGATGCAGCGACCAAAATTAGCGATCTAACGTTCTAAGAAAGCTTCGACAACCTATTTTTCTGAAACGCATTTAATTCCTATGGCCATGAACTAAAGAAGGGTTAATTGTACCGTATAAACGCTCTGAGGATTTAAATTCACGTAATTTCCTAGTCGACAGGTCCTCGACTGCGTTCCGCCAGTTTCCATCCCTTCCTACCAACATAAGATCCACACGGCACCACATAGTTACAGCTGGTCTGCTCGTGTTCGTCAAAAACAACAGATCGACACCGGGCAAGCTGATGATAGCTCACGTCGAGTTGAATCACATACCTAATATTGACGACATCCACCCTTCGAGAAGTCACTGAGTTTCGCCACCCAACACAGTGTCGAAAAAGCTGGGAGAATGGCACCCATGTGGATATTATCGCCACGGCACGTTGCAGACACCCGCTTTCGCATAAGCAAGACATCACGATTAACATTTGAGATACCTGTGTGTTCCCGAAAGTCACTGTGGTACGTGCCTGCAACCAGCTCCCGGTTACCGATCAAGATACCGGTGAGACAACCGTCATTCCGTTATTCGGTTTATTCAGATCTCTGTGTGTGCCGTTCAGTTTAAGGAACGCTGTTCAGATGTCTCAGCATTTCACTGACGAAGTCACGTAGGGTTTGGAGCTCGCC
>QNGE01002452.1:97184-114296 GCA_008508345.1 Paragonimus westermani | reverse complement strand
AAATTTGGTGCGGATATCTTACTACTCTTTGCAGTTCGAGGTGGCTGGGGATCACTCTCGCGTGTCTCAATTTCAATTTAAAATATATCAGAGAGGCTTCAACGGCGAACGAGGCTGCACAGCTAAGATGCACATGAGTAAGCTGACAGACGCAAGGATTGGTTAGTTCTAACGGACTGAGTAGACACGGAACCACCGGGACGGAGACTAAACGAAGCTAGCTCGCCTGATGATGGGAACGTAGACCAAAGTGTGTGTAATGGACACTGTGCGCATAGTCGTGTGTGTACTATGCAGAACACACATGGACAACTCTGGCAAGCCGGTCTTCTGACTGTGGTTACGTGTGCGATCCATTCAAATTAGCGCAGGTTTCGATGGTCTTCATCGTCGTTCGATCGGCCAGAAAAGTTAGGCAAGCCCTTTTTCAAGTGCTAGGGCGGTAGCCATCCGAGTTAGTCTGACAGGTGAAGGCAGGTTTGTAACATCTAGAACTATCGATCGGTTGCGGTCTCCAAGCTGGGGCGCATACTGTCTGGGGTAGGTAGCAGACCATTACACGTCCAACGTGGTTTCGGGTGGTCTAGGTATGACGTAGGCGAAGCAAATTGCCTCGTGTGTGTGGTGTAGGAATCCGGTTTACTGTGTTAACAGATCAATACGATCGAGGACAGACTAGGTGATATCAACCGCGTTCCATCGCCATGACTGGTGGAGATAAGGGTGGACACTGAGAGTAATGTGCTAAATACAAAAATGAATCACCTGGTGACCTAACGACTCACAGAAGAAACCAACTACTGGATGCCCACCATCTGTCCGCTTCTTTTCGCTGAAATTTCCTGAAGAATATTTGTTGAAGAATCAAACTAACCGTCAGTTCTAACTAGTTTTAACTTCACACGTTGTTCTATAGTGATTTTTGTGAACCACGCTACATGCCTCATACATGTTACAGGTTGTCACCGTCCTAACTGACTTTAACCTCCTTCCCAGGAACGCATAATCCCTTCATCTTTCCCTCGTATGAACCTACAAACTAAGGCCCACGTGACCATCCGAACGTGTTACTCATTCACTCACTCAGATTGATCAGAGTGATCAGTTGCTATTTGTTTCTCCGTACCGATCGTCCATGTAATCAATAACGATGCCTGACATCAATTCGTCATTTTTCACATGCTCCTGCGCGTACCCTTCATTCGTGTCTTCCACTGTTCACCAAATTTTAGCTAACTCGGTATTGACACACGAGAAAGGAAAGAGCTGCCCGTTTCAGAGGAAATTCACGTTGATCACTTTGTTCACCTTTTTTATCAAGTCGAGTGACTAATGTTTTATACCCTCCTCTTCCGAAGAGGTAATTTTTTTATATTTTTGCATACTCATATCTTCAGCAACTGAAGGGCAACTAACCAAGTTTGCTTGTATCTTTGATGTTAATAACCCTGGAATACCATCACTTCAGAATTCACAAATGGTGAGGTAAACCCAAAGAAGTCATGCCATTGTTGGGTTTCAATCAATCTAACAATCTGTGAGTCTGTTTTGCTTATCAGTGCGACATTTGATTAACCACTGTGTTCTGAACAAAATATCGTGATAGCACATTCCGTTAGGGAAATGAAGTTTTACTGTGTCCATTCACACTCATTACTGCATTCTTGTTTCCAGCCCTGTGTTTTCTTTCAAACGCGGAAAAGCTTGCCAACACCCAGGTGGTATTGATCAGGGACGGTGGTGACTTCAACATTGGGACGATGGAGCCGAGCGGTTTGGCCTGAAGTGCACGTACACCCATGTTCCAGCTCGGATGGTTGTGGTGATACCGATGTTGACTCGGTTGGGAGACCTGCTTGTTGAGAAGCCTTTTAGTTGGAATTCCCGTGAAATGGTTTTTACTTTGGATTCCATTCCTGGGTCCACAACTTTAGGATAGTGGTGTCATCCCTGCTTAGTGACTTTTGCGCTTGGTCATTCTGTCGATGCGAAACATTCCTTTACGTAAACACTGTGAATATCATGTAACATCCGTTTCTTTTACAACATCCTCGAGAAAAGCTGCTCAAGATGGTTGGAATGTAAATTATCATGACCTTCTCTTGTCGTCATGTCGCCCTCAATCCACTCTTTAAGAAAACGAGTGTATTGGCAGCCAACTGTGGAAGATACCGCTATCTGTTAGTCCGTCCTAGCATGTTGTTTGATTGCAAGTCCGTGTTCTAATGCATGCTTTCATCTAGTGATCACTGACGCGCGTTTGTTGCGGACTGACTACTGTTCAGTGTACCCTAGCGTTTCTGGTTCCCTATTTACTCACTGCCTGATCTCTTATTCATATGACACTAACGACACACCAGTGATGGGCATTGTTACTTGATTATCCTACGACCTAGGAAAGAAAAGTAGGCCTTAGTTTATAAGTGAGAAAGAGTAGGAATAGGACTTAATTTTCAATACAAGCTTTAACTCTTAACTCGGTCATGTACTCTTGCAGTGCCCGCATCTTACAAACAAATAACCAAGTTGAACTGAAAATGAGGTTTTATGCACTATGCGACCTCCCCGCCGCTTCCATTTTCCCGTTTCGGTTATGACCACTACGTTGTGCCAATTCAGTTAAATATTGACTGTGTTCTGGATACTGAACCTGATTAACTGCTACCTTTTCTAACATCTCAAACCAGAGGCTATTTGAGTTACCAAGACCCAACCTGGGGTAAAAAAAACTTATTGGCGGCGGCTAACCAATTCGTAATCTTTTTCGTTTCCTGTGTCACGTCATCATTTATCCATCTTACATCAGTCTATTAGGACATGGCCATAGATTGTTCGGTGTGGCAGACGATTAGTTGTACGTGACTCAACCGGCTGAGTTGTGCGTTAGGTCCGTCGGCTGTTATTACTGGACTCATAATCGTGAATTATTACCTCGTCTACCTCAACCGCTTCCGTCTGCATAGATGCAAGTGAGCTGCTCCCAAGTATCTGGTTAATGCGTGAGCCACATGAGTGCACATGTGTTGTGATGTCGAAGCTGAGAACTCGACTTGTTTACCTTACGTAAACGTATTCACGAAAAATGAAATTATGCATATTTCTCGTATACTTTGGAAGCTAAATCAACAAGAGCGGGAGTGTTGGAAATGACGTAGAGCCTCGTGTACTCGGGGTTTGAACAGTCTTCATCAATCTAGGCCATCTTCGGCGAAAATCGGGTATTGTGTGTGTGTGTGTATATGGCCAATCAAGTGGCTAACCAGCATTGGCCGGCTGGACAGAAAGGCCCCACTGGCACACCTCCCGGTCTTATTCCTTCGGGTTTACACTGGATATGTGGTGTGTTGGTGGAACTGCAATTGGTGCAGCGCAAGCCAGTTGCAGTGATATATAAGCGCAGGCGTCCTTTGGCTTCGGTCACTGTGACAGGCTAATCCGAATCGGATGCCGCCAACCGTGTATGGCCACTGGGGAAGGTATAACACTCTTTGACTACGGATCCTGGACGTTCAGCTTGGTGGACGTCAACTGTCCTCAAAAATTTCACCACTAATGCCTACCTTGAGTCTCACTCATTGAGTAGTGCTAACGACGGATTTAGGAAGTGGGTATCTATTACCATAGTAAAAGAAATTTGTGTGCTTGGTCCCTGAGGATTTGGATATGTCCGGGAATACCGACTAATCGTTTAATACGTGGACGCATCAACCAACTTGTGTAAACATGATGGGAAGCGCATATATAATGTCTTGGCCTGACAAAATGTACAGTCTCTAGCACATTGGCTTGTATCAATCACTTTCTTTTTCCGACTTGAGAGCCCCGAGACTTGCCTGCTCATTGGTTAGATAATTTAGGTATAGTGACAGCTGCTTAGGCATACGCGAGTAATTGTTTTTGTCCGGCTGATCTCTGTGAAGCACAAAGTTAGACGGAAGCGTCTGTTCACTGCGTTGACGGAATGTCCAGGAACTACAGGTTGCAGGATTTCCCTAATTCGGTTACAGGAAAATTCCATAAAACCATCCCACTTTTTTCAGTACCTGCAAAAAAATAAGATCATGGTGATTTTGGGTCTCCTCAAATAACAAATCATTCTCAGTGTGTCCTCTATAGGCAGACACTAAGGTGAAATACACCACAATTACGGAATTTCATCCAGTCTACGGAACCAGCCTGGTTTAGATACCAATTACAAAATAACCCACAACATTTGTTTTCTGGAGGCTTTGGACTTGGTTGTTCTTACACATATAAAACTTGTTTTTGGTCGGTATCTTCTAAATAAAAGTCTTAGATACGTCTATAATCCTATCGGTTTGTTGTGGGCACAATACATCTCCACAGTGTTGACGTTCAGTGACGAGTTTTACTGTTATCACTCCTGATCTTCTCATCCGCGGTTTATCATAAACACTGTTTCCTGGTATATTCGTCGGAAGTCATATGTGTGACATGGCTTTCGTTCGGTTTACTACGATTGAATTTATTTGTTCATACGTAATTGTAACCGTGTTGTGCAGTCGACCCTGTTACAACAGTGTTTTGAATCGAAAGTTGCCTTGATGTTGTCATCCTGAAATAGTTGGTTGGTCTCAAAAAATCGTTCCTTTAATTGTGCATTCCCAAGCGGATGCGTGACCACGTCAGGTTACCCTCCAGTCTGCAGAAGTTCCAGTATGCTTTTTGCTGGGGAATGCAGACATGTGGTATACGCGAACCTGTGTGAAATTGCTCACCGATTGGACAACAAGGTGTACTTCTGTCGTGGAACCTGCATCTTCGTTGATGAGTAGTATAGTGCGAATATTCGAGGACTAGGGGGTAGGTCTCAACGCCACGAAGACAAGGGACCGGAGGCGACTATTAGAATCATGTGTGTACACAACGTGAGACATGTCATCAAGGTGAGTGATGATACATGTCAGCCATGCAAATGAGTACACGCATTTGCTGTTCTATGTTTTCACATTTGTGAAAGCATTCATATAATAGGCAACCTCCTAGACCTTTGCGGTCACAGCACTTATGTCAATTGTGTGGTCACACATGGACGGACACGCTAGTCGAAATCAACTGTTTACTCTCCTGGCGAAACTGGTGGAAGCACTAACCCAAACGTTTGTCTCATTACGTTCCGCTGACAAGGTATTCTCTATGTCAATCTGATGGCCCACCAGTTCATTCACATTCATTGTAATTTGCCATTTTGGCGGAAACCTTTCAGTAAACTATACGATGAGTCCCGCGATCTCACAGAACTGATCACCATCGGTGTAATTATTGACACAGTTTGCAGCGGTATAGTGAGTCTGAATTTTTCATCCGCCCATCTCACCGGCACAAGGCTTCTGTAAACCATCCACCCTCACAAATACGTTTGGTCCGATTGATGGGCATCGGCTCGTGTTGTGATTTGTTGGCATTGCACGGTCTGATTATTTCCCCCAGTCTTCTGTTCGTAGTAGCTGTGTACACGTTTATTTGTTCTCCGTTCGCCTAATCGATTCACTCATTTCGAAGAGAAACCGGATTCTTAACTTTGTTGCTTGTGGGCTACCTATGGATTAATTGCACGAATCTATAGTTAGTTTGTCTTACTTACATAAGCTAACCACATTTTCCGCTCACTATCTTCGTTCATCCCTACTTGATCGTGGATTCGCTTTTTAATCTATTGGTTCTAGAGCGCACCTCTTACCACATGGCCCTATTATTCATTTCTTTATGGCTTATGTGGATATTTTACACACTATCTTGTTATGCCGCTTCAGATTGCCTCCCACTGTCATTTCTGCAGTCCATTTGTTGCGTGGACTATTGTAAATAATATTAGCGAAGCCTCATTTCGCCTTGCTGGAGACCTGGGCCTGCCTTCATAGCTGATTGTTTTCTCATGCACTAGAATGTTTTTGACCTGTTGTTTGTTCGATTTTCTCGCATTACACGGTGGCTTGTTACGTTCCGTTTGTTGTTTCCCGGTACGATGTACATTTTTCACTATCATCTTCATGAAGGAGAGGAAAAAGCAACTCTTGGCCAGGAAAAAAAACCTAGGGAAATGGGAGCTTACTGTTAAAAATAGTTAGGTCTATTTTCATACATTCAACATCAGGGTGCCTACACCTTGCAACTAGCTGGTTCACATTTTTAAATGTGCCATTTGGCTGGAGTTCGTACGACATGGTAGTGTGACTCTGTAAAGTCGATTTTTGAGACTGTGTAGTTCGCAAAGTTGGTGGCAAGGTTGGTTTCCAGATTCTCCCTTGGATCTTAGTATAGCTACCGTTCGTATGCCATTGGATGGAGGTAACCGCCGATGGCTATTTGTGTTCGTAAATATTCTATTCCAATCACTCATGCGTTAACCCCGACGTATACACAATCGATAGCCCTCACTTTGATTGCACATTTGGTTATTCGCTAGGCAGTTTTAAATCTGAAAAAATCTCTTTTTAAAAAAACTTCGCCAGCAATCTATCACAGGCACTAGAGTCATATAAAATGTTGATCAAGCTTTCTTCGAGAGTATCCCAAGTCTTGCTTACAATCTTTTCTTTTCGTCAGTGTACTTCTTAAAGTATACAAGAACTCTTGCTTTGCTTTCTGTATTTCCCTGATAAGCTATGTACAAGAAACGTGTTGTCATTTTCGATTATTCTCACAGGCGTCGGTGGCTGTTTTGGCTCCATTGTGGTCAGTCGCATGATAACCCGAATTCACGCGAAACAAGAAAAGCGCACTTCTCCTCCACCGGGTCGCAAACTAATGGAAACCGAGCCGTCTGATGTCTTTCTCGTGGAGGACATTGTGAATTTCTCACAGTCGACGGGCAAGGTGACTCCTCCGTTGACTCCCAATATCAGTCGTCCATGTCTAAGCAATGAGGTTCTCAATCAGCAGGTCACGAGCGAGGTGAAAGCGGATGCGAGCCATGTGTCGTGTTTCATTTTGGCTGTATGTGTACCCATTCATTTTATTCTGGCCTTGATCAGTCTAGCGTTGCATCGGTTGGCTACAACTGACCAAAGTGTGTCGGAAGATGAATTCACTTTCAACACTGTTGTAGCCTATGTTTTGGCCGCATTTCTTCAAGTGAGTTTCCTGATATGTTCCTTATGGTCCCATCGTATCATCCCCCATGTGCACTTCGTGCGTGACCGTAGTAAACGCTATCTGTTTGTTACGTTGTTTGGTCTTCTGTACTTTGCTGAAGCTAACTTTCTTCCGATTGCAGTTCATTTTTACCCATCGTGGCACGGTATTGACAGTGGTTTCGTGTAGGTCAGCAGTTGCGGTCTAATCAGCAGAAGTTTGGATCCGGTAGATCAATGTAAACCGCTCGTCTGTTACCCCTCTTTTTCAAAATCGATTTATACAGGCAAGATAAAAAAATCTTCCCAACCACCAGAATTTACCTCTGGCCTCAAATCTATGTGAGGTTAGATCATCACAAGCTCTCTCCGACGACATTTCATAACATACGGCTTGCGACCGAGTTACAAGAAACTGCTACTACTGGGGTTTTACGTTACGTTACCTTGTGGGATACAAATGTACTGAGGTTGTTTGGGTGTCAAAATTAGTAGTCCATGATGTTCCATGTCTGTTGTCTTGACTTTTCGTTATATCGCACTCTGTTTAAATACGTTTTCCCATGGTCATTCTGGTCACTGACGTGTTAATTTTGATCAGCCTTATCAGCTTTGAACCGTATCTGTGGGTAACATAGTTTGGGCTGCCTTTGGTCTTGACAACAATCAACAAAGTAGTTGATTAACCAGTAGACAAATTTGCATGTTCTATGCAGAGGAACTAAGCAAAACAGCGTCGTCCGTGTTTCTCAGCATAATTCAACTTACCACTTGACAGAGGCTCCACTACAAGATCCTCGGTACATTCGAATGCCCCTTCCAGAATATCGTTCAGCACACAGTTGAAATGGAAAGGTGAGATCAGACGTACCTGTCACACGTTACTTAGAATGTTGAGAGTTCGAGCTGGCTGCCCGTACATGCGCGTTGTACACTCAGAACGGGCATACAACACTGAGACTCTTCTGAACCAGAGACGTTCACGGAGAGAATGTCCGGCTACCCAATCAAAAGCAGCTTTTAGATCCAAAAATTCCACGAGCATTGTCTAAGAAACGAAGTGCAGATGCTGTAATGTCGATCGTAAAATAGAGACCTGATGTAAAACCTGTTTCTTTTTTATTCCGGTTTTCTCTCTGTGTTTCGGACACTGCCATATTATGGGTCCCGAAATTCATTTTGAATACGACGGAAACAATGATGACATCTCCTTGTTACCATGTGCTGTTTTGGTACCATTTTAACCTTTGGAACGGTAATCCCCACACAGGAATGAGTGGCCAATCCGAGAAGTGGTCTCTGCCTTTGAAAATAACCAGAGACTGAAGTTATAGATCCATGTTAGTCATAAGTGCCTACCGGCTAACAATTAACGGTTTTATCGTTCAATCATTCTTACTTTCATATACTAACATAGCAGTTGCGTCAACGCCAATCCTTTTGTGGTATCCATCTGTGACTGAGCTGTGCTGTGTAAATTATGTTCTCACTTCACACATGAGTGATGATTACTTCATTGTGATATGTGATAGTCACGTTTGGGCTAAACATTTCCAGGTTGCCCCTGCTTTGACCGCGTCAAATTGTAGATCGCTTATTGTTTGTTACCGTTCTGTTTGTTGCGCTATCTACATGTCACCCGTGTTATCCGACACGTTGTAATTACTACCCACTATCAGGTTTGCATTGTGCTCCGTTTTGCTCGGTGGATTGTCCTATCCAGCTGGCGTCATCTTTCTTATCCGGGTCATCGTTTCTCAGTGTTGTGTGCTAGACAAACAGGCGAGTTTTCTTCGTCCTCTCTGGCCTCGTTGGATTTGACTGCAATCGCCTTGACCACCGGATTGGGGGATCTGCTGGGCTCTATACTGCTAACTTCCACTCTGTATCTTCTGCAGGAGTGATGTGTGCTTCGGAACACCCACGTTTCACTCCTTATAGCTTTCACTAGCATTTAAAATCTTCATCTACTAGCAAATCAGGCTTTCCTCCCTATTTCTTCCTGTTTTATTTTGGAGATTATCAATCTCATCTATTTCGTTTCTTTTTGTTTTTGATGTACCGCATGACGTTTACTCTGTACTTCTTTTTTCAACTCACAAATCCAATGTGGACAAGCTACGGGCTCCCGTTTTCTTGAATTGACCTACAGACTTATTCAGCAATCTCGTCACTCATCAGGCTATCCGCTTGCTTAAGATAAAAACGAGGCGGTTCACAAACATGCCTCGTTTCTGCATGCTCTCGTGTATCTTTATAATGGTTAATTGCCTCCGGTTTTTCTGACACCTTGAACAATTTCGTTTAAACCGATTGATTCAGTACTTTTTTGGTATGTTACAGACTTCGCTTCCGAATGCAGCTCGCGTCAGGCTCATGCTTGTGGTGGAATAAATACTTGCGCTGCCAACGCTCTACTTAGGACACGGTCTGTGGTTGAACCACTCAACTCAAATTTGTGAACTGAATCGAACATTGCTCTCCTTATCCAATGAACTTCCTTGACCCATGGGTCGAAATCTGTCCTGACGTGGCTTCGTAGCTCAGCTGTTAGAGCGCTTGCTGCGTTTGAGCATACTGTTTCTGTTGCTGGTGTGAATTCATCCGAAGCCCTGATTTTTCACAATTGAGTCTCACCTAAATCATCAAATCTTCCAAACCACTCAGTGATTCGAAATCTGTCAACCGATTGTGGTTGGCTCATGGCGTAACAAGCGTCCATCACAGCCCCGGATGTGATTGTTAGTAGTTCCTATGTAAATATTTGATCCCAGTGACTGCCGACGAAATGCATGGCAGCTGTTCCAACTTTGTTCTGTCTCATTAGCTCCATGCACGCCAGGGACTCGAACCTTAGCATTAGAATTGTAGTCCGGATACTTACCTTCTGGACCACGGAGTGTTGGCTACCAAAATTACAGAGATATGTGAATAACTTTCCATGGCTTATGCACCTTGTTTTCCCCTAGGTCAAGATCGACCAATCACTTGTGGTTGGCCTACAACATATCAAGCCCCCAGGTCCGATTGTTTGCACAGATGAATGTTTTCAAACTCTACCTTGTAGGTCACTGCAGTTCTTACTTGGATTATCCTATCTTCCATAGCATAATCTGACCTCGTCGTTCCTCCGTACAGTCCGTATCGGGGGCATCCAATGTCCGTACCCTGTGAACGTTGAGAATGACTATGGATTTGGTAGCGCCAGTGTTTTCCAAATCTGTTATTCGGATTGCAATCTTTCATCACCGAACAAGGTGATTTCATCAGTGCGCAAGCGTTTATGCCTATATATTTGTGTGCCGTTAAAGTGGGTGGTTTAATGCTCGTCGTAGTACACAATGATGGGATGATCTGAAGTCTGGTTGTTTCCCATTGGGTGTTTTGAGTGAAACGTCAGTGATCAGTCTTGTTTGACCTGGTGTCGCCACCTCGTTTGGTAATAGAACGTTTGCTTCCAAATGAACAACCAAACATGCGTCTTCCGTGTCGTTCAAGTCAACTTTCTGTCTTTTACATCGCTGTCATGCCCCATACTTGTTTAAATCCAGAACCCGAATGCACAACCGTTTGGTAGGTAGAGGGGTGTTTTTATCACTGAGCTATTTTGCATTCGCCGGTCAATACGTTTATTCCAAACTAGACGACGTTAACTACGTTCAGGGTGTTAATACCATCTTGTCAAACCATTTTCGCTCTTGATAATAATCTGCACACCTTCACCCCCTTTCCAGCTTCCGTTTGAACAATGACAACTCAATATTTACCACAATTGTTAGTAGCTCACGATTGTACTGGACTGCTTACACTATGAGGTCGTTAGTCTGCATGATTGTTCTTTAGTGTGAACATGCGTGAACTAATCTCGAGACTCACATACTGCTAACCGAGAACTTCAACTGGTTACAAGCTGAATCTTATATCGTATGAATTTGACATTTTGAACAATCGACTGTCTGCGTGTGGGCTATCGCGTACTATGCATGTCGTCAGTCTCCGTTGAGTTTCTTCATTTCAGAATCGCTCCTCTATTTACTGATTGCACGTCGTTCGGGAGCAACTATTCACAACAAACGATTTAGTTAGACATCATTCTCATTTGTTTCCGAAAATCGATAGGACATTTACCGAGAGACGGCTGTTTAACCGAAACGCCACTCCTAAGTGATCATTTGACCGTCTGTCTGGTTTTTGTACTAAGTGAACACATTCGCTTGACAAGTGCACCTCACTTTGTTCTCTGGCCAGACGATTTGCGAGGGTACTGAGTTTGTACAAGAGTAAGATTTAAATTCAAATCGAATTGGTTTGGATTGTGGTCAAATGCAAAGTTGGTGGTAGATTTTGACATTCATATATGAATATGAACCGAGTGTATAACTTTGTTTAGGTCACCTCATTTACAGTTGTTCTAATCATTTCTGATTAACATAACCATTGATTACTGATGAGTAGTCGGGGATTTGGTTTATTTTCAAGTTGACCATCACTCAAATTTGATCGCAGCCTTCACAACCATTGATAACATAAATGGGAGGGTCGTACATCGTCACTGGGTAAAAAGTTTCCGGTAGATTGACTACGCCTAAAGAGATCGAGTAACAGTCAGTTGGGTAAAGATATTTTAGAGAATCCTGAGAAGCTTAACGCGACGCGTCCACTATGTGTACCGACTGTTCCTGTTAAATTTAGCGAGTTTGAATTGATGTAATTTGTAGATGACATGTGAATAGCCTCGTATAGTAAACGTATATGATGCACGGAATGCTGTAAAATCTAGTCCTGATGAAAGTCATATGAAGAGGACTACAGTACACGACCACGAGCGTTGTTCGTGTCAGCTGGGAAACGCAGATGTTCGGCAAACTCTGATGACTTGTGTGATAATTTTCAATTCAAATAGATGCCTTTTTCAGCCCCAGTAATGACTATGATACCCAGTAATAATAATTTAGTACTTCCCGAACTGTATTCCAAAATGCGGCACTGATAGCACTAAGCGATTCCTGTCCTGTTTCCATTGATTATTTTATAGACGAGAAACAGCAACAGAACGAAGAAACACGATTGGTTGGCTTGGCTGAGCTCATAGCTTGTTCGTTTTGGCGCATAACACTCCCGAATACCCTGTTTTACCTAAACGTTCATTAAGACAAGTACCGTTTGGTCACTTCACTGGCCCACCAGTTTTCTCGAGTAGCCGTAATTGGTTTGGAAATTTGTGTCCGATCTGAATAAAAATGCCAAAATCGCAAAGTAAAAATTCATGGCTACATACTTCTTTTGAAAGCGAACTTTATGGTTACAACTCTGGTTTAATCAATCCACTGATTAGAAGCAGTGGTCGTATGCAAACGTTTTAATTAAGGATCATCTTCGGTCATTTAGACTGTAAGTCGTTAGTTGCCAAGATGTAATACTGCGATGACAACTTTCCACATGAATTCCTTCTCAAAATTCACCTGACGCTGCTTCCGAATTTCGCTGCAGATGATTGGACTCTAGATTTTGCACAATTCTTAGTGGTTCAGACCACAGTTGAACCCACTTCTGACCACCAGCAGAAAATTCGGGTCATGGACTTCATTTTCCCAAATCCCGTGTACGAGGAATGCAAAATTTGCTCCCGAAGTATGGCAAGTATCACGGTTATATCATTACTGCATAATTTCCCCTCAAGTGTGACTGTAAGCTCATGGTATCTTGAGCACAATTCATGAAATCTTCGTTTATTGTCTGGACGTTATCTATTTCGAAATGCCGACAGAACGGGACTATTAAAACCTCGATTGAACAATCCAACAATTTGATTAACTCAATTCCTCGGTTTGTAGTTTAGAGAGAAACGGTCAACGCGCTGAGCCTTTTGGATGTTCATTTAGGTGATTACAAGCGGAAAGTGGCAACGGTCCAGGATGGTGTGATGGTTGCGGAAGATTGAACTAATGATTTCGAATGGTGATGGATGAATTTCAATACATCGATCAGTGATTCTTATAAATACTGATCCGGAGAGGAGACTTGGCCGAAAAACAGCCCATAATACGTCTTTCGCTTCCCACGAGGTTTGAGCATTGCTGGTCACAAATTGGATATTCATTTTGTTCCAAATCACTTGATGAGGCGTGCGTGTTCAAAGCAGAACTGTTTCGAGGAAACTGGTCGTAAAACTGCATTAGGTCCTAGAAAACTCGAACTCGTTTAAAGTTTGTGCACGACGTTTATCCCGCATGAATTCACTTGCAGATGAAATGTCAGCAGTGGGTATAGACCTACAGTGATTATGCGAAGATCTCGTAGTGGATTGTAACTTACTCCAATTGCCCAGTGTTTCTTGAAATTTCTACTCGATTTGGCTCTGGTTTGAATCTGCTGCCCTCGGTCAAGACTGATAAGACTAGTTTGGCAAAGCACGTTTACGTGTACTGAAGACAACTTTCTGACCGAAAACTTCCAGACGATTCAAGTAATCGTTCATTATGCTGATTTTTGAATCAAGTAATCGTTTTGGTATGCTTCAGTGCCAGGAAGTTAATAGCCGTCATAGAAATTGTAGAGGACATATTAAACCTACGGACTGTGTCCGATGGTGGTCGCAGGTTTACAGTAGTCAACATCATGGAGAATTTGTAAATGGGCATTCCCAAGGCCCAATTGTGAGGAGGAAGAAGAAGAGAATTAAAAAGTGGAAACGACTGAGAATGTCTTCAGGTTCTGTGGAACAACTGTATTGCAACGGGCACGTGTTTATGGTTATACGATAATCACTACATTTTTTTCGGATCCTTCAGTCACGTTTCGGAGGAGTGGAAATTAGTATTGGCCAGGCTGAAGATAACAGTTTACATTACTCTGGTTTGCCGAGTTCTGACTGAAGCGTTTGATCTGGTCACAGAATCCATAAGGGCGAATAAATCATTTCAAAAGTGCAGGGTCCCCTTTCAGTCCGAGTTTGACTTTTTCCAATTCGATCCCACCTTCCTCTTTTGGCCCAAATATGTGATCCCTGAATACATGTTTCAGCCTCGTCTTATAAATATCTTGATGTTCATATTCATACGTTGAGAACTCTAAAACAAGTACGGATGGTCCAGGCTGTACACTCGCAAGCTGGTAATCATTTAAGTGTTCGCTGTCTCCAAGAAACGATTAACGCTACATCTAAGAATACGTAACAAACGACCAATAGTTTCCTAAATTGTCACATTTCAGTTTGTTGGTATGCCCCGGATGAAATCGTTTAAGGATAAGCTACTGACATGGATGAATGTATACTTTCGTTGCCAATAATGTGCTGATTTACATCCTTATAGTTAGGCAAAAGTAGTACATATGTATAATCAGTATTGGAGGATGGTAACTAAGCGTCAACACAATTAACATTTTCCTGGGCCATTCAGATGTGTCAAGGGCTTGCAAAAGTAATCGATGGGATCCACCCTTCTGCAATTACAATACTGCATTTCGAAAACCGCATGTTGAACGTAAGTTTCTTTGATCACATGATCCACAGTTCTCAAGATACGGGTTTTACATTGCGAGAAAGAGAAGATTCAGCACTCATCGAAAGACTTTGCTCGAGAGAAAGACTTAAAGGATTTAGTTAAACAATTCCGCCCGTGTACAAACCGAAACTTTCGATTGTACAAAGACAGCAATCTACGATGTAGATCGGCTCCGATGATACGCCTATCTCTAGGCCTAATTTTAATTACTCTGTGGAGTTACGTTGAGAAGCTTGGGTTTACAACTACTGATTGAAATCGCATGTACTCTCTCCGTATCTGCGCTGGAGCATGTGGAATATAGCTCACCTACCCACTTCTTAACTAACTGGTTAGAGATCGAATGATAGAGTAACTGGCGGGTCACAAAATAGCGAGCTCTCTACAAGCGAATACGAACCCTTACAAACAGCAACAAGAAAACGCTACCTTTTTGGCTTCCTTGAGAACTCTGTGAGCTGAGCATCAAATTTTGATTCTCTCCTAATGTTTCCCGCTATCACAGACTGGTGAATGAATATTCAGGGATTCTGAAGTACAACTATACATGTCAGTAAACCACAACACTGAAGATAATGTTTGTGTGACGAAATTGATTTGGTGTTGACCCGATTACCACTAGTTGGATTAAAAGCCATTAGACCGTCATATAATATGAACCATTTACTTACTATTTCGAATTGTATAAATCAACTTCGTGTATATATATGTACACAAAAACGCCCAAGTTACCCGCACTCGTCACGGTTCCTTACATGTAAATGCGTGATCATAATGACCTTCCTTGGAAAGGACCACCCCAAGGTGAGAGGATCACTTCCGTTTTTTCCCGTGAAGCTTCTCTAGAAATTTAGGACTCTGGGGCGACCATCTGCTAGGTAGGATGACGAACCAGTTTGGTTCGATTCCCTCCAAGGAACGGTTATGTTTATCACAATTTTATGTCTCTTACTCCGAAGTGGAGCTTGCGTGAGACATCTGGCGTGGTCATTTTGCAGACAATTCAGATTAGCTTACGTCATTTTTAACTGAGCAACTATCACTTCTATCGGCCTGTTACATTTCTAACCTTAGAGTGGTGGTCGCTCGATTTTCATCTTATGCACTTAAATGCAAGTAATATGTGCGCCATGCATTTACATCAATTTGTTTACCCAGTGCGATCAGTATATAGTCAGTATACTTGCACTGAGGATGTTTTCACAATTCAACTCGTCACCCTATCGGAAATAATACAGTGCGTCTAGAAGCAATGCTTATCCACCGTCAGCAACGGTCTGAACCTTCTATACACAATGTGTGAAATACGGTTTCACCTGTGTGTGATTTAAACGTAGCGCAGAACCTTTTAGAGTTTGTGTACTGTCCAGCATGGTTCGAGTGGCCATACTCAAGACAAACCGGCTCCAGATGATAATGTATTTGGTCAGTCAAACTAGTGGGCTCACATGAGGAATTATACATCTATCCCTGGAGCAGAAAAAACGGCTTATACCGATGTCATCAGCTCCATCTACAACCAACTTTTGTGCAAATGATTAACATTCAACTCCGGAACAGAGCATGCTTTCATCACAGTCAGGGGAAGTGGTGAGTCCATTACGCTGAAGGGTGTGCTCAGTTTTGTGTACCCAAATTGCTCTTTGAGGCCAACCATTGGACAGATCCACTGTGTCATCGGTCACCTTCCAATGCTGCTCGGTGAGACTACCTTGCTAGTCCACACGTAGACGTTGATGTATGTTTCCCCTCAGTTCTTGGTTTCTTTGAGAAGTACATCCATTTTAGGCTTGAGGGGGATGTCGACACTAGATCCCTCTGAACCACAACATACGACAAGTGACAAACCCTTCGGGAACGCGTACCCTCGGAAGTTGTTTGAGCAATTTATCAGCAATTCCAGTGGGATGTCAGTCCGGCCTACAAAGTCGGAGACAGCCCGGTCTTCGTGAAGTATCGTACATTATGCTCTTATCAGTAAGCTGGTGTAATCAATAAAATCACTACTGCTCCCATTTATCGTTCACCTTGAAGAGCAATTTACACAGCCTTATTCAAATACATGGCAAGCGGTGAGACCGAAATTTAAGCAAGGACAGAAGGTTAGAGCGGTGGGCGGAACACCTTGAGGGTCAGTTTAACTGGCCTCCTGCTTCTACCGCGTTGCCGCCACAAACTTGTAATGTAGTGCCCTGGTCGGTAGACTTGGATCCACCCACTGAGACTGAGGTCCGCAATTGCATGGCGGCTCTCAATCGTAATAAGGCTGCTGGTCCAGATGACCTTGTGCCAGCACTTTTCAAAAAAGGGGGAGAGGCGTTGATAGAAGCTTTGACTCATTTATTTCAACTTGTGTGGACGACGGAAACTATCCCCTCGAGTTGGGGACACTCGATAATAGTTCCCATATTCAAGAAAGGTATCAGGGGCTCTTGTGGAAACCACAGAGGAATTAGTTTGACCCCAGTCAGTTCTAGGGTTCTAGCATCCATTATACTTCGTCGACTCACTGC